>JAJHSJ010001541.1:0-37994 GCA_021015155.1 Magnolia officinalis | reverse complement strand
TAAAAACTTCTTGTGGGCTACCAAAAGTTTGGAATCAAGATGATATTTTTTTCCTTTGTCCAAGTTTAACATGACCTTATCAAAAGGTTGAGTAGAAAATAAACATTACGGTGGGCCTCAGGAAGTTTCTAATGGTAAGGCGTTCAATCACCACTGTTTCCTATAGTATGGTCCATCTGATATTTGAATCTGTTTAATTTTTGGTCTCATGCCCAGAATGATCTAATAAACGGATAGACGGTGTGGATATAGCATACATACCCCAAGGTGGTCCCACCATCTCCGGTGAGTCGAACCGCACTTAATCCGCTCCTAGTCCTTGGAGAGAAGGCGAGGTGATGAGGTGATAGAGATGAAAAGAGATAGAAGTGTTGATTTGCATCTCACGTGTCTTCCACATCAGGCCATTCATCATGTGGGCCCACCATTAATGATGTGACTCAAAAATTAGTCTGCCTCTACTCATGATACATGTTTATGTTGCATGCTAGTTTTCTGTGTCGGGAGCACCCGAGTTTATGATAAGTTACTGTACGATCGAGCTATGTGGGGTCCACTGTGATGTTGTATGACATCATACAACATTCCACACTGTCATTGAGGTTTTTACCTTTCCATTAAAAAAAAAAAAAAAACCCCCTTTAAATTCACATGTTGTGAGCCACCTGATGGTTAGATTAGCCTGATTTTTGGAGTGTCACATGGTGCGGGCCTGATTTTTGGGGCGTCACATGGTGCGGGTGGGATGCACCTGATGCATGGCTTGGATAACATACACACCACTGTAGTCCCACACATAATATGACCATTTCTTCCGTTGTCACTGCTCTAGAAAGAAATAGTTAAAGAGTTGTTGGAATATTTGGTCGAATTAAATAAACTATAGAAAATCGAGAACCAAAAAAGAAAATAAAATTTTGAGAAAGAGAATTTATTGAATTGAGTCAAGGCATGACTGAGTCACTTGGCTTGAAATCGAATTTGCTCCCCTTGGACAGCGTCCCAAGTGCAACAGGTTTCCAGAGGAATCGACCTCCAGGATACAACGACTATGACACGGTCCCAGTGGTGCACTCACTGTATACGGGGTCGAACCGCTTGCAATTTAACCCGAAAGTACTGAGTTGACTCAGCGAAGAACTCAGTAAAATTCTTAAACCAGAATATCAGAAAGAGTTTTATAAAAGAAAATGATTTTTCGTATTTGCAAACATAAATCAAAAGTCTTTATATAGACTTCGAAGTGGTGCATAAGCACCCTTTATAAAGGGTTAGGTTCGTTGAGTTTAAACCCAACAGGTGCGACCAACCGGAACGGATACATCTCTCTGGTTTAAAAATGAAAAGGCGCAAGTGCGAGTACACTCTCGCAAATAAAGTCCCGCGAGTACTCATAGACACACACACCCACGTGAGTACACTCACACTCACACTCCACCCACGCCCACGGATTCGGACTTGGATTCGGACTCGGCTCGGCGGCGCGCGCGTGTGTGGTCAATGTCATATATTAGAGCTATTGGCATAGCCCCTCACAAAACCAAATTCACATTCCCCCTGAATGGGGGTCAAGCCCAAGGTGAAAAACTTATCTTATATACAAGATATTATCCTTTGTCAAATCCGATGTGGGACAAAACCTACAACTCAAAACACCAAAATTTAAATGTGGAGGAAAACCACCGAAAATTTGAAAATCAAAATTTAATATTATTTTAAAACAAGATACAACAAGAGTTGCCTTTAACTTATGCAGTACTTCAAAACTATTGTCAGACGTTTATTAAGACAAGGTGTGGGAACTGTATATAATGCATTCCAACCATTTGAAAAAATGCTATTATGCTATAACGTCCCGTCTGACCAGCATAGTGTCCTGGGGCGTCCACGTAGGATTGGCCACAAGACCGTTCATTCAAAGTACTCGTGGTGAGGTACCACGAGTTAATTAACTTAGATTTAGCCCATTAGAGTAGACCAGTCTGGTCATGATCGAACCAAGTGCGGCTCGCCAAGCCAGATGACTTGTTTACACTCAACAACAGCCCATGTGGGCCACCCAGCGATCGAAGAGGGTCAAAAAAATCTAAAAATTTAGAAGAACATATATCTCACTAGGCTTGTGGTCCATCGCAGATTTTGGACCCGGTGGACGCCCAGTTGTGGGATCTGGCACTTGCCAAATGCACCCCACTAATGCCAGAATTGGAATCTGGTGCTGGCAAATGAAACCGAGATACCAGGCTTTCCAGCCATCGGAATTCTTCCAAATTTACGAAGAAGGTCTATTGTATTTTACTACACCCGTCCACGAAATCTGGGACCCGATCGTGGCACGGTGACCTTTAATCACAAATCGGACCCGTACGATCAAATCTCATATCTGATCATTCCCAAATTTTGCATGGCCCTTCATCGGGCCATGGACCACATATCCTGTAAGGTTCATGGCTAGGGGGCATCAGAACTATCCCAATCACCGAAATGGGCTCTGAAGGGCCATTTAAAAATCGAAATCGTTCACTCAAACCTCATAATCGTTAGTCCATTTGTTCCCAAACTTGTCATGACCCTTCATAGGGCCATGAGACACCTACACACCAAATGGTGTGGCCAAGGGAGTGCTAGGGTGGCCCCCGCACCAATAGGGAGTCTTAGCGGTCTATTTTGAGAATTTGTGGAAGCTTGGGGCTAAGGGGCCCAACTCTAGGAAACAAACCCTAGCTCTCTCTCATAACCCCCATTCTCCAACAACAAGACCCCTCTCTCTTCCTCATAACTTCCTCCATTCTCTAACGACCAATGTCTAGATCTCTCATAACTCCCCCTTTTACCACGATCACCAAAGAGTAAGAGAGAGCAAAGAAGCAAAGACGAGAGAAAGTGTAGGTGAAGAAGAACCAAGGTGGACCCTAAATCAAGGTGGGGCCCAAAGGAATCAACCCTTTCAACTCCCTACCTCTCCTCAAAGGATAAACTCTCCACCACCACCACAACGAACGTCCGTTGGTCGTCTAGGTAAGGTCCTTCACCTTTTCTTCTTGAAATCCATGTATTGAGAAGAGATTGACTTGGATTTCTCACATGCAAGAGTTGTTTTAGGGATTCCGGCCGAGCAACCCAAAAGCCCTCTTTCTTATGACGTTTTTCAAATTTTCAACGATCCATAGGTGCAGACTATTGTTCTTAGGTGGCCTAGCTCCAAATTTAGTACGAGCTTAATAATTTTGATTGCTTGGCTTGGGTGTATATTTGAGATTATAGAGAAACCCTAGAAATTTGTATGTTTGTTGGAATAGTATGGATATGCATGCTTAGCTCTCTCACTATGTGTTCTTGCCTCTCACATGATTGTGTGTATGGATAATCACATGCTCATGCTTGTTGCTTTTCCCATATGTTGTGCTTCATAATATGTATGATTCATTGCCCTTGTACACATGATTTCTTGAGATGAAGGAAGTGCTTAACTTCCTCACCAACCCACACTACACACACACAACTTGTTCATGATATTATTAGCTTTACATGTTAGTAGAAGTTTAGAATTTTATGTTGAGAAACATGAGAATATGATATTGATTATGTTAGATGATGCATTGATAGTTGGCATGTTATGGATTCCCTTTACCTTCTTGGGTTGGTCAGGAACATGATGAGAGATGGTAGTCCATCGGTAGGACTACGCTAGGGCTAGATCCGCGGTTTGGGTGGGCATATTTGGGTGGCTGTAGTTCGACTACATGGGTCCCTTGTGCCCGAGGTCGCTCGTCTAATGCTCGCCTGACTCGTGCGGTCTAGCCAACTATTTGACCAACCCTGTTGTTAACCCTATTTGCTTACCTATGCATAGAACCTGGAACACTTTATAACCATTGTAAACCATTGATAACCAGATTGTAACTGGTCCACAGTCTCGTGAGCCGGGCATGGTGGAATGGGACACTATGTCTGAGCTGTCGGCCTACGCTGGGGTACTGCACCTCCTCGTAGTGATCTCGAGCGATCCCTTTCTCTCGGCACTCCTCATGTGCTCGAAGTCAGGGATGAGGAACCCAACGGGATCACGGACCGCGGGGTCTCGGCCTCACGCGTTGATGGGGCCTTGGCCTCGCAACCAGCTTAGGGCATTGATACGTGGGGTGTATCAGATTCCCCAATCTGCTGGATGAATGGATTTAACTAATAACTCGGCTAACACGATCGCATTGCATCGCATTATTTAGGGTAGCGACTCGGAAGTCGAGGTCGCTTTAAGTGAGTGTTGTCATATGCGATCGTTAGATGGAGTCGCTAGAGGGAGCGTTGTGGCAAGGGCATATATCATATCATCTCGTATGCATGCGCATTTAATAAGAGTTGTTAGGTGTTGATGATTGACTGCATTTCATTAAGTTAATATTACAATTGATGCCTGTTATAACTTAAGACTAATAGTACACACTGAGTTGATCACTCACTCCCACTCTGGGACGGTGTTTTAAAACACCAACCAGACTCTCTCATAAATGCAGGGGAGACAGAACAGGCGGAGCATGACGATGCTACTCTTGACGAGGAGGAAGAGTTGTCATATTTCCAGTTGATGCGCGGAACCTCACCAGACCCATAGATGGGCTGATGGATCGCTGAGCTGTGGGCTCAGTCCTATTCTTTTTAGACTCGCTATTCTTTTGGGATCTTGTTGGGTGACGCCATCTACGACCCCTTTTATTCTTTTGGACATGTGTGTGTGTGTGTGTGTGGGTGTGTGTATTATTATATATATATATATATATATATATATATATGTATTCGCTTTGGTCTCTCTCATTTCAATAGACTTGTGTGATTGTGTTTCATGCTCCACGATTTTTCAGACTGCGCATTGATTGGATTAATCACATAATTAACGAAAATCGGTCATAAGTGACCCCGGGAACTCTGGAGTTGAGTATATACATGACCCCCGATTTTCAGGGCGTTACATATGCTTTAGCTTCTCTCTCTCTCTCTCTCCCTCTCTCTCTCTCTCTCTCTTTATACGCACGTGCTCACACCCCCACACACATTCACACTGATTTCACCGCAGTGAGTACCTGAAGACATGCCTTACCTATTGAAACTCTTGTAAAGTCTACCATCCAGGCATGAGTAAGAACTCTATACTACACTCTATCTTGTACATGCAAAAGAGGCTGGCCTTTAAAAGAAAAATATAGTGAGAAAACCAATTGACTTGCACATTGGCATACAATGCTTGCACATGAGGGATGCAGATCCTGGTCTAGAAGGTTTATCATGTCTTTTTCATTGCTATTTACTTATAACCATTAAATGTGGCCCGCTCTCTAAAACTATGAAAACACTTTGAAAACGGGTAGGTAGTCTTAATCTCTTATAATAGATTGGTTTCTTAAGATTTTGACAAAAAAACCTTTCTCTTGCAAAATCTCTTTATATATATATATATATATATATTATATATATATATATTATATATATATATATATAAAACTTGTTAAAAAACTACACTTCTTCAACTTGAGGTACAACTTGTTAATTTGTAGGACCTGTAGTACCTGCGTGAGATGTTTCTTGTGCTCCATCTCATCATGCTATATATCAATATGTCATCAAAATATACTACATAAATCGGCCAGTGAACGGTTTTATAACTTGATTCATCAAACGCATAAAAGTACTTGGTGCGTTCGATAGGCCGAAGGGCATGACCAACCACTCATACAACCCTTCTTGATTTTGAATGTTGTTTTCCACTCATCACTAGGTCGGATACGAATCTGATGGTACCCACTCCTTAGATCTAGTTTAGAGAACACCTTGGCCCTTCTAACATATGGAGTATGTCGTCCAGCCGTAGTATTGGGAACTGATATTTGATGGTAATTTTGTTGATTGTCCGGCTGTCGACGCACATGCGCTAGCTTCCATTTTTTTTGCGTTAATAATGCTGGTAACACATGGGCCCATGCTCTCTTTCAAGAGACCCTTACGGATTAATTCCTCCACTTGCCCCTGAAGTATCTCACACTCCTTGGACTCATCCGATAATGAGGGCGGGCTAGCCATAGGGACGAGGTCTATGTGATGTTGGATGTCCCTCATGGGGGACAATCCATCAGGTAAATCTTCAGACCAGATTTCTTTGAATTCATTTAGTAATAGTCTTAAACTTGAAGGGATATTTAAATATTTCTCTTCCTCGCCCTTCACCACTACGGCGTATACCTTGCCGATTTCCTTGGAATTCCTCCATAAAATCCCGAATGGTCAAGAGGGAACTCCCCTCCACTTAGAGGCTTCAGGGGTCTTCTCTGGTGCCATAGGGGTAAGGATTATTTTTCGATTATCCTTGACGAATACGTAGACATTGTCTTGTCCCCGATGAGACGCATCACGGTCCCACTGACGCAGGGTCGACCTGGAGGTAGTAGTATGTGGCAAGCTTCCATGTCGACCACGTCACAAAGTATTTGATCCTTATAATTTTTGCCAATTGAAAACGAGATAGTGCATTATTCAGTTACCTTGGTCTCATTCACCTTTTTTATCCAGCCAATTGAGTACGGGAAAGATGTTTCGTCGTTAGTAACTGCAAACTTGTCCACCATCACTCTTGAGACGATGTTGTTTTGCTACTACTACTGTTTATGATAACATCACAGACCTTTCCGTTAATAGTGCACCTAGTACGAAATATATTGTGTCGCTGTGGATGTAATTCCTTTCGTGGGGTATACAGTAATCGCCTCACAACTAGAAATTCGCCACGATCCTCACCCGTCACTTCATCGTCACCTGCTATTTCTTCAGTAGTTTGTTCATGTTCATCAAAGCCATGATCTTCTTTTGCGGTCTCATATTCAGTGCCCCATTCGTTTATAGTTAAGTGTGCTGCGGGACGTTGAGGACAAGTGTTTGATAAGTGGCTTGGTTGGCCACAACAGTAACAATTGTTCGACCTTACCCGAGCATAAGGATTTGGAATCCTACTCAGGCCCGCTGTTGTAGGTGCTGCTCGTTGAGGTCTGGATGAGCCACTTCCCGTATCAAGATTTGCGGTTGTAGGAGGTTGAGGACGTTCTCCTATTGAATTTTTTCCTCGTGCTAGCACTGGATCCTGCGTGGGACCCATCATGAGGGGTCGAGTTGGAGGATAGGGACGAGCAAGAACTCTTACAAGTTACATTTCTATCCTAACCGCCAATTGAACTGCCTCATCTACAGTCCCGACTGGGTACATCTGAATTCAGTCCTGAATTATCGGTCGCAATCCACCTATAAATCGTGCCACCTTCTGTGACTCAGATTCTGACAGATCGTTTCGTGTAGTCAACCGCTGGAATTCTTCAGTGTAATCTGTGACGGTTCGATTTTCTTGTCGGCAATTTTGGTATTGCTGGAATAATATCTGCTCATAATCACTGGGGAGAAATCGTGATCGAGGAAGGCGTCTCATCCGTGGCCATGATGAAATGGGTGCTTTGTTCTGACGGGCTAGTGAGAGTTGTAATTGTTTCCACCTTACAGAAGCACCAGATTTTAACTTAAACGCTACCAATTTTACCCTTTTATGATCTGGCATGTCCATATAATCAAAATATTTCTCTACTTCGGCTAGTCAATCAAGAAAATCTTCTATACGTAATAAACTATTAAAACTAGGAAGTTCAACCTTACTTCGATAGTCTCTTTTAACACGATCTAGATGATCACTTCCATGGATTGGTCGTTGGGCAAAACCCTCATTAAGGTCCTCATCGCTAGAACTTGAATCATCTGGTGTGTAGCCCTACGGTTTGCTACTGGTAGTGCTCTACAAAAATCAGAGTTGTGTCGTACAGCAACCACGAGTTGTGGAGCCACCTTGGGTGATGGAGCACCACCTAGGGCTCGGGGCGGAAGTAGCGCATCTGCAAGACAGTCGAGGGTTACCTGCAGCCCTTGCATGATCAACTGACTCTCCGGTGGAAAGCTTCCTTTCTTTCCGAAAGATAACGAATCCCTGGATCACCGTCCAAAGGATTTTGATTCATACCTTCATTATTTGTCATCGGCCCGAGGGGAATCCTCGCTTTAATACCAACTATGCAGGGATGAACATGATGAGGTCGATCACCGTCTTCCTCAAGATGAACGTGATACCAACTGACTCTCCCGAATCCACGGAGCTTCTTTGGACTCCCCACAGAGACTTCTCGAATCCACGAGAAAAGAAAGCAGAAAATAGAAATAAATTCTGATAAATTCGAAATTGATTAATTAATTAATAAAAATGAGTTCACAACGCTTTAAATAAGGGTACCAAGCAATGGGAAGGAAACCATAATCAAACTACAACTAAAACTCTTAGAATCTGTGACTTACTATTTATAGACAATCATGATGTCTACTAGTGCGCAAGGTTTTCGGCCAAAAATAGTAAGTGTCCTATTTGGCTTCACCAAACCGTTCTCCTAATTATTCTAACCTCTTTTCATGTTGGGCGCAACTCCTAAAGCTCGACGGATGAAGAGTTATAATCAAACTAAAACTTACTATTTATAGTAAAAATGAAATTAAAATTGGAAAACGATCGTCGATGCAGGGGTATTTCGCAATTTCGGGTTGCGTAACCTGACATAGCGGGGTTGGTTGGCTAAATTAGCTCGTTCTACCCCAAAATCATATATTTTACGCCTGATAACTCATTCCGGATTGTGAGATGGTCCGGATCACTTTTGTCGTCGACCGGGCCTTTTCTGGTCCATCTTGGCCATGAAACTGTCCGTGACCCGCTCTACATCAACAAACCAAATTAATTCAGTTACTCATTTAGCCTAAGAACTAACGATTTAGGGTTATTAGGATCGAATCACCGTTTTAGCTAATTACAAATAAGGTACACCATGAACTTAGTTAATCCAAACCTTAATCAAGATTCATAAAAACTCAATCTATCTTAGAACCATAAATTGAATCATTCATTATTATACGAATAACGAAATTTTTTGCATGTAGGTTAAATTGTGCATGAAAAGATACTTCTTATTCAGGCATATACAATAGGCGTAAGGATAATCCAAACCATCCATTGCACTGCTCTGGCCAAATATTGTATTAAGAATATTAAAATTACAAAGGTATTAATGTGAAATTGCTCTCTCTCTCTCTCTCTCTCTCTCTCTCTCTATCTCTCTGAGTTGTACATAAGGTATCTTTTGACTTTTGAATTAAACACCTCCTACTTCTCATTAAAAGGAAGAGTTTGGTTGGAAGTTGAGAGATATAGGGAGGGAGTTAGAGAGATAGAAGGGAGAGATCATGGATAGATATGATAAGAAGTTAGGATTAGATATGATACTAAAGATATGATTTTGGATAAGAGAGAGAAGTAGAGATGTGAAATCTCTCTCTCTCTCTCTCTCTCTCAATTTCAAATTTAAAATAATATATATATATATATATATAGATATATATATATATATATATTATTATTATAAAAAATACAGGCGTTACAATTATTGCTCCGCTATGCCTTCATAATAATGAGTGTCTCTTTTGAAACTTTTAGTATGTGAGCAAACCTGGTAAACTTGCACTCAAATGCCTCGAGAATTCCTAGAGATATCATATCTTTATTAGGTTAGGAATATATCTCATATCCATCGGAATACGCTCCATCTCATCAAACATTTTGATGCACACCGATTCGATACCAATCACCTTACAGGCAATGTTATTGCCCATAAACAATTGGTTACTATCGTACTCGTTATAACTGGTGAACTAACTCCGATGAGATGTTATGTGGCATGAAGCTCTCGTATCCAAAATCCACTCGTTGCTGAGATACCAATATTTAAATTTGGTCAATACATCACAACCATCCGCCTCCTCACTTGAACAAAATTGAATGTTCAAGCTTCCATCTTAAAATTTGGAATGATGTTACTGAGTGTATAAGAATCAACTTTTATTATTATTATTATTACACAAACTCCTCACATGAGCACTCGGACGTAGAACTTTATTATTGGAACACAGAGCGTCTACCATCGAGCTATTCATGCATATCCATGTGAGAATCAACTTAAAGCTTTTTACTCTAAAGCCATACATCAATGTTATTTTAGTAGATGCAACTTAACTATACATGGCTAGGTTATGTGGAATATACCGTGTTCACATGTTAAAACTAACTAATATATAGCTTGGATTTGGATCTTGTGCACGTGTATCATGCATTACCTATTTATTTAACACAACCACCCACACACACATGCTATGAGGTCGACCTCATGGGAGCTTCTCATGAATTCGAGCTCTGTGAGCCCCTTACCGTGATGTGTGATAGACATCCACACTGTGCATTTGGTCGGTCCCTTTAGGTCATAGGATGTCCCAAAAATTGGCCATATCCTGAACTTAGGTGGGCCACACCATTTAAAACCATGTGAAGTCATGCTTAAAACATTTAAATGCACTTGGTGGAGACTACCTAAGTTTTGAAATGGCTTAAGATTTTGTATGACTCTCTTCCAATTATGATGCATACAATGGATGAGCATGATGTTTGAACAACATCTCACTGGGTCCTATAACTAATCAAGAAGGTTTCAATAAGTGGGCATCCACTTTCAATTGTTGTCTGTTTCGCAACTCACCCAAGGAATAGATTAGACTGATTTTTAGGCCCATGGGGTGGATGTCTGACAAGCATTATGGTGGGGCCCATAGAGCTTGACCTCTGCATGCTTCAGAGATTTCTAAATGATGAACTTCATATATAGATTTGGAAAAAAAAAAAAAAAAAAAACTTAAATTTTCTAAGCGAGTAATTGTGGAATAAATCGACCTTACAAGAAAATCATTTTGTTAAGTTTTGGTAATAGCTTGAAAGACTCATTGACTTGAGTTGAGAAATAAAAGTGATGGGTGGACTCTTCAACTATACACCTACTATATTTGTATAACAATCCAAACTGTCTAAACATTGACTGAATTGTGGATAGAGCATAACCGAAAAATGCAAGGAGAAGATAATATTAGAAATCTGATCGACTTTTTTCCTTTGACCTTATATTACTCACTATTTTACTCCTAACCATTCATTGGATAGTTTAGAAATTGACACTAGTTCAACATGTTAGGTGGATGACTCACCAACATTTTTCCAAGTAGTGCATGATTGATATATGAGTCTAGCCCCTTAGATATATAGTTTCCATTTCCAGCCAAGTGGAGTATATGGCCAAGGTTGAGCGACGACACCCCTTTTTTTTTAAAAAAACAGTATCATCTTTCTCATTCAAATAAATAGAATTTACAGCTCAGATGGTATTAGGGCTCGCCCAGAAGAAAAAGGACCTGAGCGACGCCTATCGTAATTACGAATCTCAAAAAAGAAAACCACAGCAACAATGATAAACAGAAGAAAGAAAGACCACAGAAGAGCCACGACACCTGATGGATGATGGAGCTATGCCAAGTATTTCTAAATGGCGTGTTTGGATAAAAAGAATCTATAGCGTGCACGTGAATAAAGTAATGATTATTTAATAGTTATTTCCATTAGTATTATTGAAAAAAATATCTATTTTTAAAGGTTTTATTTGAATAGATTGTTAAAATTTCAAATTCATCAGAAGACAATGGTCGTCACTTCATACTTTTTATTAGAGAATTCTAATCGTTGATCAATGTAATGATTAGTTTTGAAAAACATCTAACTAAATAGCAGCTATTGTTTTGTTAAAAGAATTTTTCCCCCACTGAATTCTACTTACAGTGAAGGCACCTGTAGTGTGGATGCTTTAAATATTGTGGAGAAAGGGATTTCATTGAAGAGAGTTTCTACGAACTTGAATGTTCAAGCATCCCTCTTAAAATTTGGAATGATGTTAGCGGGTGCATGAGAATGAATTTTTAAAATTTTATTATTATTAGTTTACATAAACTCCTCACATGGACACAGCTCAGATGTAGTACTACAGTATTGAAATGCAAAGCGTCTATCACTGAGCCATTCATCTAGATGCACGTGAGAATCAACTTAAACTTTCTACTCTAAAGCCATGCATCAATGTTATTTTAGTAGATGCGACCTAACTATACATGGCTAGGTTGTGTGGAATAGATCGTGTCCACATGTTAGAACCAACTTAATATATAGTTTGGATTTGGATCTTGTGCATGTGTGTCATGCATTACCTATTTATTTGACACAACTACCAACCCATGAACCCACACACACACACACGCTATGAGGTTGAGCTCTGTGGGCCCCACCATGATGTGTGACGGATATCCACATTGTGTTGGTCAGTCCATTTTGGTCACATGATGTCCCAAAAATTGGCCATATCCTGAACTTAGGTGGGCCACACACCAATATCTAAAACCATGTGAAGTCATGCTTAAAACATTAAGAAGCACTTGTTGGAGCCCATCTAAGTTTTGAAATGGCTTAAAGATTTTGCATGACTCTCTTCTAATTATGACACATACAAAGGATGAGCTTGACGTCTGAACAATATCTTACTGGGTCTTATAACTAATCAAGAAGGTTTCAATAGGTGGGCATCCACTCTCAACTGTTTTCTATTGTGCAACCCACCTAAGTCATAGATTGGATTGATTTTTAGGCCAATGGGGTGGATGTCTGACAAGCATTATGGTGGGGCCCATAGAGCTTGACCTCTGCATGCTTTGGGGATTTCTAAATGATGAACATGTACATCATATATAGATTTTGGAAAAAAAAAACTTGACTTTTCTTAAGGAGTAGTTGTGGAATAAATCTATCACAACTGTGGAAAACTCAACCTTGATTCGATCAAAATCATGAGAAACGTGGCAAAACTCATCAAAGCTCAGACAATCTTTTCGAACTTTTATTTTAGGGATTTCATTGAAGAGAGCTTCTACAAAATTGAATGTTCAAGCTCCCATCTTAAAATTTGGAATGATGCTATTGGGTGCATGAGAATCAACTTTTATTATTATTATTATTATTATTTTGCACAAACTCCTCACATGGGCACTCGGACGTAGTGCTTCATATTGAAATGCAGAGCGTTTACCACCAACCCATTCATCCATATCCACATGAAAATCAACTTAAGCTTTTTACTCTAAACCCATATATCAATGCTATTGTAGTAGATGTGACCTAACTATAAATGTGTAGGTTGTGTGGAATAGATCATGTCCACATGTTAAAACCAACCTAATATATGACCTAGATTTGGATCTTGTACATGTGTGTCATGCATTACCTCTTTATTTGACACAACCACCCACCCACACACACACGCTATTAGGTTGACCTCATGGGAGCTTCCTATGAGGTCGAGCTCTGTGGGCCCCATCGCGATGTGTGATGGACATCCACACTGTGCATTTGGTTGGTCCCTTTAGGTCATAGGATGTCCCAAAAATTAGCCCTATTTTGAACTTAATTAGGTGACCCACACCATCTAAAATCATAAGAAGTCATGCTTTAAACATTTAAAAGCACTTGGTGGAGCTCATCTAAGTTTTGAAATGGCCTAAGATTTTGCATGACTCTCTTCTAATTATGACACATACAACGGATGAGTTTGACGTCTGAATGACATCTCACCAGGTCTTATAACTAATCAAGAAGGTTTCAATAGGTGGGCATCCACTCTCAACTGTTGTTGGTTGTGCTACCCACCTGAGTCATAGATTGGATTGATTTTTAGGCCTATGGGGTGGATGTCTGACAAGCATTATGGTGAGACCCATAGAGCTTGACCTCTGCATGCTTCGGGGATTTCTAAATGATGAACATCATATATAGATTTTGGAAAAATAAAAAAATAAAAAACTTGACTTTTCTTGGGCGACTAGTTGTGGAATAAATCCATCACAACTACAGAAAAACTCAACTTTAATTCGATTAAACTTAGAAGAAACTTGGCAAAACTCATCAAAGCTGAGACGATCTTTTTGAACTTTTATTTTAGGAAAATTCACTGAATAGCGAATGGGGCATGGGTGATTAGAAAATCCAGAGAGATGCTTTTATAAGGAAGAATTACAAAAATACCTTACCTTAATTTTTTATTTAAGTAGTGAAAGTTAAGGGTTGTGGGCCCACATGGTATTTATATAACATCTAATCCACATAACATAAGCATCCCCACTATGGTAGTTACATGAATCAAAATTCTTGCTAATCAAATCATTAGATGGGTTACAAATGAATTTGGATGTCTTTGAATGGTGTATATTATCTTTTATAGTTTGGCCGATTTTTTGATTGAATCTTTTATATTTTTGTCTTCCGTCGCTCATGATGAGTTGCATCTGTAAAATGAGTTGAATGTCAGACACATACCATGTAGACTCTACGATAATCAATTCTTCACCATTTGGGTCCTATTGGATCAATTATGAATTCCTCAGAGATTTGGTAGTAAAAATCCTTTTATTTTAAATATTTAAATATTCTTGAAAAATTATAGAAAAAAATTTCAAAGAAACTCACTGAGTTGCTCCACTCAACCAGACTCGATGCACTTCCGAGTCAAGATGGGACCATGATAAACATGACTGCCATTAGCTGGCATTAAAAAATAAGAAACAAATCTCACCATTCATGGGCCATCCAAACCACAAGATTAGAGTCACATGTATATGGTTCTCCTTATTCCACGCATCTACACCACCTTATCATCTATCTGCATGTTAATGGTGGGACCCACCTAATGAATGGTCCAAAGCTGGCATACATACACCATCTGCCATGTTGGCACGTGTGTCTTTCTCCTTCTTTACAAGTTAGGCAGCTAAGCCAGATGAGCTGATTCTACACAGCCATCTCAGCTCATGGGTGCTTGAGATGAGGTGGATCTTCGAGCGAGGGCTGATGTTACACGTGTGACACGTGAAACCGGGTTTTGGCCATCAACTAGCTAGAGCCATTCTAAACGAGGACTTTTCAAAAAGATTCTTTTAGCGGTCAGCAAAATGCCACGTGTTCACAAGGATAGCTACAGCCAACCAGAGCCCATACGGCGGGTAAGTAGAACTAATCCATGCTTTGCAAGCATATGAAAAACATGGTCGTGCAGATTGATAACTGTTCACGTGGATCATATTTCCTCAAATCCAAACCGACCAAATTATCAGCACTAAAGAATAGAGTAACTAGAAAAAATAAAAATCGAAAAATGATAAGATCCTATCCGTCCGTTTTCCATTCGTGACACGCGTGGTTAAAATGGATTTTAATAATAAAGATTCTTATTTAGAAAGAATAAGCCCACTAGTCGGATGGTTACTTTCCACTTGAATTGGAACAGCTGATTATGGCCCATACGTCCCACGTGTAAAGAGAAATGTGTGCACACGTACGATAATCCATACTCTGGCGGACAATGAGTTAATTTATGGCATGGCTTGCTTGATATGGAGTCGAAGCCCCAACGGCAGAAAACGACGGCGTATCGACACGGTTAATCGATATGAAGGGGATGGACGGTCCTGATACAGCGTAAGGTGTCTGAGACATGACGGGGTTGGGTCGGAGGTGCGGTCGTTTTCCGAATCGAGACGCCAACGCAGGAAAGCGACGGAATTGGGGTGGGCCCCACGCGCTTGCGCAACGATGCCATTTTCCGCCTCGTTACGGAAAGTGTAGGTCCCACCTCTCTCCCGTCTTTTTTAAGTCACTCCCAGGATGAGGGGGGACCACTTCCCCACCATAATAATAATAATAATAATAACTCCAGTAATTTTGGACGATCTTACCCCGCAGTTGGTTTTGGGAGACTTTTAATCCCAATATATAAAGTACATGAGAGGAGTTTTTAAGGAAGATGACACACGTGTTGACTTCACCAAGTTATATGGGTCCACCATATGTTGTATGTGCTATATCCACACCGTCCATACATTTTGTGAGATAATTTTTGTGTATGGGGAAAAATTGAAGTAGATCCAAAGATGAAGTGGACCACACTACAAAAACTAGTTGGGATTGAACACTACCATTGAAAACTTCTTGGAGGCCATATTGGATTAAGCTGATATTTGTGTTTTCCAGTCATCCATTTCATCCATGTCAGTGTGACCTTATAAATAGGTTAGATGCCAGATAAATAAGATGGTGGGCTTTAAGAAGGTTCCAACGGTGGGTATCATTGTCCATATTAATTTATGTGGTGTTGTTCACTTGAGCTTTGGATCTGGCTCATTTTTTGTCCTGCTGATGTAGAGCGGGTTGCGGACAATTCATGGCAAAGATGGATCAGAAAAGGCCCGATCGGCGACAGAAGTGATCTGGACCATCAGACCTTCAATCAGGCGTATCTCGCAATTCGGGATGAGTTCTTGTTGAAGGTCTGATTATTCTCGGATTGCGAGATACGCCTGATTGAAGGTCTGATGGTTCAGATCACTTCTATCGCCGACCGGGCCTTTCTAATCCAGCAGTGCCATGTAATTGTGACCTGCTCTACATCACCTACTCTCTAAAATGATCTCACAAAATGTAGAGCATGGATATAACACATACATCATGAGGCCCTCAATTAGCCTTTACAACATTAGCTAAAAGAATATCATAAGGCTAAAAGAGTAACATAGTCCATCTAGCATTCTTTGCAGATAGCCCGTACGTAGGAAGAAGAGACCATGCAAACCATTAAGGATCCACCATATTGTATATGTAAATTAAAGTTATTTTGTCCATCAAGTGAGAACTATTATTTGAACTGTAATGTAAAAAAAATAAACCTGATTAAAAACTCACATAAGTCACACCCACGGAAATAATTAATGTAAAATTTCTCTTAAAACTACTAAGTTCACGAGATATGCCCTCCTCTAAGTTTCTTGTCAAGATTATTTTTGTATCTTCTCTTCATCGGGATGAGTCGTAGAAAAGAATGGTTGACATCTTATTTTCAATATACCATGTGGTGTGGCCCATTTGGCTTGTCGATTTATTTGATAATTTAGTTTAATACCTAACATCAAGTATAGAACTCAATGAACAAAGTGGATTTTACATTTAAAACATGGTGGTCCCATAGACGAGAATTTTATGTGGTGTGTGAATAAGGTGTTATACTACTCTTCTATTTTCTCTCCCCCCACGAATCTGTCTCCATTTCTATCCTTTTCTCGCTCAATACATGCATTGCACGTGTCGTACTTACTAGTATTTATATATAATGTGAGTAATGGTGGACAATTTCTACAATCATTGCTTTAAGAAGAAAAACTTTAAATATTTAAAGGATGTAGTAAGAATTTTAAATGAAGGTATGTGTATTTTGGATAAAAGAAAATATAGATGGATTTTATGTTTGGTCAATTTTACTTGTATAATTATGTGTAGCTTTGACTTTTTACAAGGGGAATTTTAGTACTTTCTAACTGTGCAGCACCATTCCTCTTCGCATGCAGCCTAGAAGGAAGGCTTCTACTAAAGAGCATGTAAATGACTCTAGGGCTACCTTAATAGATGGTTGGCACCTTATTAGTGTTGTGTGCCCTGCAAAGCAAATTTGTTAATTTTGACATTTGATTTGATAATGTTGACCTTTTTTTTTTTTCATTCCCACATTCATTTTATTAAAATGTAAGGATTGTATAGCCATTTGGGCAGTCCCAACAAAAAGATTTCGGACCATATACCCAAAAATCTTAAACGAGGCTAAGCATAAGTTGGACCCAACTAAATGTCCATGAGATGGTAGCAACACTGCAACAGAAAGAAGAGAATGCCATTAGCGCACAGCCTGTTGGCGCGCTTATCATCCACCTACATTGGGGCGATAGCTAAGTGGAAATTAGCGACATCCAACAACAGACGATATAAGGAGCCATGAAAACTATAACCCTGATTTGGTTCACCTGATGGACCCTAATCCGGCATTGTCCAACACTATAGATCCTCTAAGAACGCTCTCACCAAGAAACACTTTATAAGAACACTCTCACCAAGAAACACATTAGAAGAATACACTTTATACTTATGTGATGCAGAGATGAACGTGATGAGGTTGATCACCGTCTTCCTCAAGGATAACTACTCCAAATCCACAGAGCTTCTCTGGACTCCTCACATAGACTTCTCAAATCCACGGAGCTTCTCTGGACTCCTCACATAGACTTCTCAAATCCACGAGGAAAGAAGCAAGAAAATATAAATAAATTCTAATAAAATTCAAAATTGATTAATTGATGAAATAAACGAGTTCACAACCCTTTAAATAGGGATACCAACCAATGAGAGAGAAATCAGAAGCAAACTACAACTAAAACTCTTAGAATTCGCAACTTACTACAAATAGTAACCTTACTATTTATAGATGGTCGTGATGTCTATTAGTGCGCAAGGTTTTTGGCCAAAAATAGTAAGTGTCCTATTTGGCTTCACCAAACCGTTCTCCTAATTATTCTAAGCTCTTTTCATGTTGGGCACAACTCCTAAAGCCCGACGGATGAAGAGCTATAATCAAACTAAAACTTACTATTTATAGTAAAAACGAAATTAAAACAGGGAAACAACCATCGATCCAGGGGTATTTCACAAATCCGGGTTGCGCAACCCGGCATAGTAAGGTTGGTTGGCTACAGTAGCTCGTTCTACCCTAAAATCATATATTTTACGCCCGATAACTCATTCCTGATTGTGAGATACACCCGATCTAAGGTTCGACGGTCCGGATCACTTCTGTCGTCGACCGGGCCTTTTCTGATCCATCTTGGCCATGAAACTGTCCGCGACCCGCTCTACATCATTATGTTCCTCCTTATATATAATACACTCTCTACAACACCCATACCCTTTCCTATTAGATTGTTAGTGTACCCATTAGAATATTGGGTACCCATTTATAATTTTTTATTTAATAAAACATATACACCACTAGTTCAAAAGATTAAAATTTATAATGTTATGGGAAGATCCGAGCCTCTTACAATCCCAAGGACCGACATCTTTTTAATCTGGTCGGATATACAAGAGTCTATTTGAAATAATAAATGCTACTGAAGAGAAGGAAGATTTATGGTGGCGCTCCCACTCCGAGGCTAGTAATCGGCTCGGATTGATCTAAGACCAGAACGGGCGGTGTAGCACTTAAACCGAATACTCCAGACCGTCCCTCGACTGTCCGACCAGATACGAATAAGATAACCACTCGCATCAGTTGCGGGAAAACTCAATTCAACAAGACAGGTCCGCCACCCAATTCGGAGCTCGGAGGGAAGACCTCCAGAATGCTCAACAAATAAATGAAGCCAAGTCACATTCCGTCCAAACCGAAGCTCGGCTCGGACTCGTGACACAATACGCGTCTAACAAATCAACAATGAAGGCCCGTGTGCACACTAATCAGGGCCCCTTCCGCCAGAAGTCCCGAGCCGAGGCCAGGGGAGAAGGGGCGGAATGCGGACGCTTCATGTGCTAAAATAAGAAACTACCTTAAGTAGACATGACCGATTACTTCGCCCACAGATATGCACGATACGCCACACGATCCCTGGATTGCGGACAATATCTCCACGATCCTAAAATCCTACTGATTGAGCATATCATGCCGAGATTAGAGGACCCAGTCCGTCCGATGGTCAGGTATAAATACAATGTGACTCCATTATTATAGGGACGCAACATCTTGCACTCTCCCATTACTCTCCAACTTAGACCCAGATTCCCTTGACCTGACTTAGGCATCGGAGGGTTCCCCGGCTTAGCCAGGGTCTCCTTTGCTCACCGATTGTATAGGACCAGGGTTCCTTGGAGGTTCACCGTGCCAAGTGGAGCGTGATCCAGATTTTGTCATCAACATATAATAAAAACAAAAACAATGATTTTGCTAAAAAAAATATATACAATATAATATGATAACATGCTATTTTAGATTTGAAAGAGAAACACATTTTCATGTTGCTTTTAATCCATCACATAATTAAAAACTATTAGTCCTTGTGTATTTTACTATTTTAATTGAGAAAAACTTTGATACTTTTGGTAGAGTGTGATATATGACATGACCACATTTAGAAATTACATATGTGGAGTACAAGTAATTAAAATATAAATCATCTGGATTATGGGCCACAATTAGACGTAGAATGAATGAAAATTTAAGTTTGTTTGATTGTGTATTTATTAGATTGGCAGACATCATATGAATGGTTACAGGTGAAAAATATCCAATGATCCTATTTTAACAAGTGTCCGCGGGTCCTTACTCTTGCTCGGGTGGTAGACTCTCAGGAGTTTCAACTCTCGGTCAAGGGTTCGAGTACCCATAGGTGGTGAAATTCCACCGGCGTGAGTGTGGTGTGTGTGCGTGTGTACAAAAAAAAAACGAAAGAGAGAGAGAGAGAGAGAGAGAGAGAGAGAGAGAGAGAGAGAGAGAAGTGTCCGCGGATTGGTTTGTTTACAACCGGATGGGCCACATGCTAGCTCTACATGCGTTGCACATGCTATATCACTAATAATAATAATAATAATAATAATAATAATAATAAATAATAATAATAATTATTATTATTATTATTATTATTATTATTATTATATACTATGTATAAAATAATTTAAATTTAGCCACACAAGGTTAGCCTTTTAAGAGGTCTTTTGAAAATAATCTCTGAATTGGGTGGGCCCCATTGTGCTGTTAATGTAAAATCCACCTTGACCATCATGTGTGTCACCACATGTTAGATCTAAGAACAGAAAATCAACTCCATCCATGGTTCAAGTGGACCACACAATTGAAAATAGTGTTAAAAAAAAGCTCACCTTTTAAAATAATTCCTTTCATGAGGCACACTTAAATCCAGTATGGGCTTGATTTTTGAGTTCCATGCCTAGCTTTTGATGTGACATTTAATGGTTGGAATGGATTTCACTTACTCATGATCGTGGGTACTGTAAAAATCAAAGGTAGATGTCTCTCCCTCTACCTTTTCTATTGGTGTGTCCTACCTAAATCAAAAGTCATCCTAATATTTTGTCTCTAGATGTAGAATAAGATCACACATCTGATAGTTGTAGTGGATCTAACATGCACGTCAAGACATCATGGTGGGCCTAATAAAAATAAGGTTACTCTTCCACCGTTAAGCTTCTTCCAGCTTCCTTATAAGAAAAAAAAAAAAAAAAAAGAGCCAGGAAAAATATCAAGAGTGGATTAAGTGCAGTCCATTTGTTATGCAACACAGTTTGTCCCTGACCATGTTACCCACCTTCATGTATGTATTGTATATCCATTCGGTCCATTGGTTTTTTCGGCTCATTTTAGAACATTGATCTAAAAACGAACCAATTATAAATCTTGAGTGGTCCACACAAAATATAAAATAGTGAAAATTGAACTTTTACCATTAAAATTTCCTAGGGCCCACCGTAATTTTTTACTTGCCACCCAACTTATTGATAATGTCACAAAGACCTTGATGAAGGAAAATAAAATTAAAAATAAATTTCAGCTTAATCCAAAACTTTTGGCCCACAAAAAGTTTTTAATGGCCAATCACCACTATTTCTGTGGTGTGGTCCACCTGAAATATGTATCTATTTCGTTTTGGAATCCTTTCTTATCATTAGCTAAAAATATAGATTTAGAGAATGAATATATACAATACCTTTATCAAGGTAGGCCCAGGATGAGGGATGAACAGAACTGCATATGTACAGGCTGCACCCAATGTACTCCCACTTTTTTGGGAACAGACACCTTTTCTCTCGGGGAATACAAAGAAGTTTAACGGCAGAAGAGAAAGCTTACCTCGATTTTTCATATGACCCACCTTATCATGTATGTAAGATTGCTCCGACCATTAGATGTGCAATCTCATTGTAGGTCTAAAGAGAAAATATAAGTAGATTTGTAATTCAGGTGAGCCACACCAATAGAATATTTGAAGGGGAGATATCCACCTTTGATTTTTACCGGACCCCAATCATGAGCATGTGAAATCAGCTCCAACCATTAGATGCGTAAGTAAAGACTAGGTGTGGGAATTAAAAATCATATCCATAAGTGATTCAAGTGGGCCTCATCAAACAATCATTTTGGAGGGTGAGCTTTTTTAGCATACTGTTTCAAATTGTGTATTCCATCCGAGCTACTAATGGGGTTTATTTTTAGTCCATAAGTTTAACATGATGTGACACACATGATGGTTGTGGTGAATTTTACATTAACAGCACAGTGGGGCCCACCCAAGTCAGAGATCATTTTCTAAAGACCTCTTAAAAAGCTAACGTGAAGTAAACGCCCCTCTATCTCAACATTAATTAGCATTAAATGCCCAGCTAGTTGGACCAAAACTCACTGTCCAACTAGTTGTGTGTGAGCATTACTCATATATATATATATATATATATATATATATATATAATATATATATATATATATATTTCAGTGCTTTGTATAAGGACCCTATCATAACCTGTGGGAGTGTTTTTAATGGATCCAATCCATCCAAAAGTGTTGCCTCATTAAGAAATTGGGACACCTCAAAATCCAGACTGATCCAACTTAATGCGAGCCACCAAATGAGTTGGAGATTTTTGGATGGTCTACCTTTCTCGTGTTCGGTGGGGCCCACTAGATTGTTCTTCTGCCATCCAACCCACCAGATGAAGGGATTTCCAATAAATCTGGCCCATACAATTATCTTATCCACGACACCATAGAAAAAATGGGAAACCATCCCAAAACATTCCAAATTCTCGTGGTAGCCCATCTACTGGTTGAATTGGTATGATCTTAGGGACATCCCACTTTAACGGTGGGCATTCCTTTAGATGAGTCTGATGCCATGCAAACACTACAGTGGGTAATGAGTCCCAATGCAACATTTTTGTAGAAGAAGTTTATTCTAGAGCTGGTGTAGAGGATCCTGGCCATAAAGAATTTCCTCGGGATGCAGTTCATGTCATGACCCTGCCACAACCAATCTTTGTGGCCCTAGGATGTTTCAACAGTCAATGTCATTCTCTCGGGAACGGATAAGGTGTCACCCCTAGTAGGTGTTTCCTTGATTGCGGGGCCCACTTTGATGTATGTTTTGAATAGCTGTGTTCTTCATCAATTTATTTTTTTCAACTCATTTTAGAGCATGGTTGCAAACATGAGCAGATCCAAATCTTAGGTGAACCACGTTACTAGAAACAACAGTCATTGAACACACACCATTAAAAACTAAAAACATCTATAATGTTTACTTGCCATTACATAGACCTGAATGAAAATAAAACACAAATTTAAACTTGATCCAAAAAACTTTTGTGGCCCTTAATAACTTTTTAATTGTCCATCATCGTTATTTCTTGTGATATAGTCTCTTGATGCATGAATCTGGACCGCCCTCTTCAGACCGCCAAACACCTGCACAAGAGAAGAGTAAAGGAGACCCTGACTTTCTTGCCACCAGCCGACACTTCGTTGAGTCATTTCATCAAATACATGGTGAGCAATATCAATAACAAAGTAACCGAGTCACCGAACTGGTTCAATTCAAGTTGAGCTGATTTTTTGAGCTTGAAAAAATTTCGAGCTGAGTTTTCGAGCTTGCCCTAGTGTGTTTGATGAAACATAACTGTAAAACCGTTAGTGGTGTTTTACATTCAGTAAGAATTTGAAGGTGTAATCCATGTGTTTGTGAAAATACCGCATAGGTGAACTTGGCTCGATCTTAGCTCGAACTTGGCTCGAGTTACTGACCGAACCGAGCCGAGCTGGCCAGTCAGGCTCGAGGATCGAGCCGAGTCGATTCGAGTTGTGCCAAACTCAACTCGATTCAACTCGTGTACACCTCTAAATACGACTAGACCGAAATTCCTGGCCTGAATTTGGAATAGGAGGGTCCCCTTCTCTAATCAGTGTCTCCTTTACTCTTCTCTTATGCAAGTGCTCGGATGTCTGAAAAGGGCAGTCCAAATTCTTGCATCAACATAATCCATTTAAAATTTAAATTTGCTAAAATTTTGAGCCTAGACCTTAAAATAATTTTAAAAAAAAAAAAAACAAATGAACTGCATGGATATACAACACATACATTAAGGTAGGCCCCAGGGAAACACCGACGAAGGTTACTCGGGCAACATATAATTAATCTACTCCCCATTATCCATGTTTCCCGCAGTGTGGTCCGCTTGAGCTTTAGGCCCTGTTTGGGCAACGGGATTAGAAGGGATTAGGTGGGATTGGATTCATCTGGTTCCGTGCCAATTCCACTCCATGTTTGGAAAGGCTTGGAATTAGATCCATGGAATTGCATGGGTCCCGTGCCAATTTCACTTAATGCTAGCAAGTTGTGTAGGTCCCACCCTTATGTGTGGGCTATATCCACACCGTCCACCCATTTTTGAGATTATTTAGAGCATGGGCCAAAAATCAGGTAATTCTAAAGCTCAAGTGGACCCACCACTGAAAGCAACGGGGATTGAATACTTACCGTTGAAAACTTCTTTGGGGCCACATAAGTTTTGGATCTACCTCATTTTTCGGCCCATACCATAAAATGAGGTTACAAAACAAATGAGCGGTTTAGATATAATACATGTGTGTTATTCTGATAATTTCAAATGATGGTGGGTGTATCCATTCAATGTACCACCGTATTACTAACAAAGCAGAGCATTAATCTAATCCCATGGAATCAGGGGACAATCCCTGCCATGGGTAATAATGATGTTTTTTTGAATCTAATCCCACTTAATCCCTTATAATCCAGTTGCCCAAACAGGGCCTTAGATATGCTTAAGGGCGTGTTTGGGCTATGGGATTAGAAGGGATTAGGTGGGATGGGATTCAAAAACATAATTATTACCCATCGCAGGACGTCCGCTATTGCCATGGGATAAGATTAATGTCATGATTTATTGGTAATACAGTGGTACATTGAATGGATACACCCACCATCATTTGAAATTACAGGGAATAACACACGTGTTATATCTAAACCGTTAATTTGTTTTGTAACCTCATTTTATGGCATGAGCCTAAAAATGAGGTAGATCCAAAACTTATGTGGCCCCAAAGAAGTTTTCAACGGTAAGTATTCAATCTCCATTGCTTTCTATGGTAAGGTCCACTTGAGCTTTAAATTTACCTAATTTTTTGGTCCATGCTCTAAAATAATCTTGAAAAATGGGTGGACGGTGTGGATATAGCCCACACATCATGGTAGGACCTACACAACTTGCTAACATTGAGTGAAATTGGCACGCGACCGAATGCAATTCCATCTCATCTAATTCCAAGCTTTTCCATTCTTCCCAGACGGAATTGGTATAGGACCAGATGAATCCCATCCCATCCCATCCCATCCCTTCTAATCCCACTGCCCAAACAGGCCCTAAATTCTATAGTCGTGCTGTGAAATGAACTGGAAAATAGAATATTCGGTGGGATATAACAAAAATATAACGGTGGGCCCCACAGATTCCCGCCACCATGTTCCTGGGTGCATGAGTACGGATCCATCAGACGCCCTGAAGAGTATCAAACAACTCATGATCATGGCCAGCAGTCATCATCCGACCGTATACAGATAATCCAGTGTATATACAACGGCCGAGGTGGAAGTACAATGCAGGAAAAAGGAGATGCCCAGTCATCATCACGAGATACTAACGTGTCGCCTTCACCAATCACGTAAGGAGAGAGAAACAGAGAGCGCGTGCAACGATAACTGCGACTCGCTTTCGCACGTGTTGTGAATTGGACGCTTCCTTAGCTTTCTCAGTTTCAGAAACAAAATCACAGTAACGCCGAACATTAAGCAGTTAAACGACTCGAGATATTAGACCGCACGTACGTAAATCTAACCCACGTGTATATGATCCGATCCGTTATTCACGTGTGGCCCATTCTAATATTCCCCTTCGAAAAAAATGAATATGATCTACTAATCACTTGGTCCACTACCTAATAATTCATAGGTTTTTAGAGACTTATTTTTAGTTACAACGTAATTCAATGGATGGGTTCCACATTATAAATGGATCAGATCTTTTATACGTTTACACGTATGTTGAAAATCTAATTTAAACATCAACTCGCGCGAATCTCCCTAAAACTATCGGTTAAAAACTATTTGGTGCGCGTCGGCGCTAGCGTCAAAACCGTACTCCTTTTTAGCGCCTCGATGACGCTCTTTTTTCCGGAGGTAATAAAAAGCAGAGTCGTTTATCTGATACTCTGCCAGAGCGGGATGGATGATACGCATGCACGAAAAAGTTCGTACACGTTGCATGTACATAACTCAAACTACGACGTACAAATAACGTGAATTAATTTAGATAGTTCAAAATTAATAAAATAACATAAAATTCAAATTTTTTTTGTCTCATTTGAACAGTTGATTACTTTTCGCATCTCTACCGTTCATCGTATAAGTCATATAAGTGACCATTTGACCATCATCTCTATAAAAGCATTGTTTTATAATCTATCTAATGATGGTCCCACTATTTTAACGGTTTACATTACGTTCGAAAAGTTCTACCGGGAGCACCTGTGTATCATCTGTCACAATCCGTCACAGTATTAAAGTTTTCTCTAAAACACAGAAAGAATACGTAATTAATCATAGTAATTAGCATTGAAGTGTTTCGGAAATCGTCGTACGAGGATGCATCAACGGCAAAAAGAATTGGTTTAGTGTTCTGCGGGACTACGCTAAATTGCAGTTCGCGGGACATTTATGCACTGGGCTAACGATTTTATGTGAACAGTATGGGTGATTGTGATGGTCCAGAGGCATGTATTAACCGTACACCTGGTTTATATTTTCGAATCACACCATATAAATCTTAGGGCCCACCCCATCAGATGTCCACCAACTGGACACAGGCTGGGGGCGTTGAGGGACCAACGTGTTGTATGGGTTTAATCCACACCGTCCATCCATTTCTCCTCATCATTTTAGCATGTAAAAACAAAAATGAGGCAGATCCAATGCTCAAGTGAGCCACACATGGGGATTAAACGCTTATTGTTGAAAACTTCTTTAGGGCCACAGTACTTATGGATGTAGTTGATATTTGTGTTTTCCGTTCATCTAGGTACATGTGACCTTATGAACATGTCAGATTGTAAATAAACATAACGGTGGGCCCTATGAAGGTTTCAATGGTGGGCATCATGCTGTGGTCTACTTGATCCTTGGATCTACCTAATTTTTTTACCTACCACCTAAAACAATATAAATAAATGGATGGACGGTGTGGATAAAACCCACACATCATGGTAGGCCCCTCAGAGCCCCAGCCTATTCGGAGTGTCCCACATAAACATTTCTTTTGGTTTTGAGCCATTTAAAGGGTACACATGATTTTGACGGTTCAGTTCAGTTGAATGTATGGAATGTGTACCAATTGCTGGGTGCATAGGTACTCGTGTGAGTATCAAAATATTCATTCCTGCACTCACTCACATGGGTGGCACGTATTTATACCGTATATTACTGGGTAGCCATGCAACTTTCAGTTTAAGAAGGATATCAGAAAGATTTTGAACATTAGAAAGAGTATTTTGGTCATTTACATGCCTCACCTATTATAAATTTATAATACCACGTGGAATTTATACAGTGGAATTTTAGTTATTTATTTATTTATTAACTATGCATGCAATAGGGCTCCTTTTTATGAAGGATGTAAGAAAATTTATCATATTAAATATTTCAACCATTTGATTAGACAAGGGTTATGATAGCTATTCATTTTCAAAGAAAAAGAACTAATTTGGAATGATTAAAATGATAGAATTTAAGATATTTTATTGGTGTGTATCCAACCATTTGATTAGACAAGGGTTATGATAGCTATTCATTTTCGAAGAAAAGAACTAATTTGGAATGATTAAAATGATAGAATTTAAGAGATTTTATTTGTTGTGTATCCATTATCCAAGTTGAGATTTATAATGTGAATTTGGAAGAGGGTCCGAATTCAAAAGTTGACTAATGATGTGTCACATTGCAATGCATTTAGATTTAACTGAGCAAATCTCATCCATACATCTATAACATCCAACTGTTCAGATTTTATCTCGACATTTGATGTCAATTCTATTTACTCATGGGCATTTGCCATTTAAATTTCTATGCAAGTAACTACACTTGTTAGATCCCATCACCTCTGTGTTTGCATGTGTGCATGTGTGTGGATGAGCTAAAAAAATGATTTGGTTATTTTTGGGCATGAGCTAAGAAATGATGTAGATCTAGAACTTGAACCCATCGTACCACAAAAAAAAACAGTGGGGATGGAATAATACTCATTGAAAACTTCTTAAGGACTATAGAAACTTTGGATTAAGATGATATTTGTGTTTTCCCTTCATCCATGCCTGTGTGACCTTATGAACAAGTTGGATCTCAAATAAACATTATGGCAGGTCAAATGTAGGTTTCAACCAACGACATCATTGCTTCCACTGTTTCTTGTGTTGTGATCTTCCTAAGTTTTGGATTTGCTTCAATTTCGAGCTCTTGCTCGTAAATGATCGTATAGTATAAATGGACTGTGTGGATAAAAGATATACATCATGGTGGAGCTCCCAAAGTTTTGTCACCTAGAATCTTAAGTAGAGTTGGGCATTGAGTCGAGTCAGACCGAGTTAAGGCTAACCCAACTTGATCGGTGTAATTGAAATATACCTAACCCGAACTCGACCTGACTTGGTATCAAGTCTAGCATGCCTAACCCAATCTAAGTCCAAGTCTAGGTTGGATTAACCCGGATTGAGTCCGACCCGGTCACAAGTACCGAGTCAGGTCGAGTCAGCACCAAGTCGGGTCAGGTATGACGAGTATCCGCAAGCTAAAATTAGAGCTCATAACCTAGGTGCACCTGCCGGAATTGCAACCTCTTCATCAGCTACACGTCATCTCAGATCTGAAATGTCAAATTTGGATATATTTTTTATATGTATGATTCGAGTAAGTACCAAGTCAGATTAGGGGTCGAGTCGAGTCAAGTCGAGTTACTGGGTGACCTAAACTCGACTTGGTTTGAGTTCGGAATGGACAAAGTCCATTGGGTTTGGATCGATTCACCCACTCGGTTCGGATCGAGTCGGGTCTGAATGAGCCAGCTGAGTCGAGTCGCCATGTTCCCAACTCCAATCTTAAGGCTTCCTTTTCTGAACAACAACCTACTAAATACGTCAAAATTTACATCCAATTTTACTAAGATAAGTATTAATTAATTGTTAAATTCAGTCAAATTTCACGTAACAACAAATCAAACATGCCTTAAAAGTAATTTAGGATTGAAATGATCCTTCGTAAAATGAAAATCATTTATATGATGTGACTTATCATGGGAAAGTAACAAATTTTATTTGAACCCTTAACTATTTTAATCCTTTGATCATACAAATCTTCTCCTAATAGCTAGCCTTGGCTAAGGTCGGAAGCAAATTAGCTGGTGTACCACACACCAGTGATCCATCGGTTGCGTTAACGTCAGCAAGTTAGTCCCATTATTAGGTATGTGTTATATCCAAACTGTCCATTCATTTTACTAGCTCATCATAAGGCTTCATCCGAAAAATAAGATAAATCTAAAGATCAAGTGGACCACACTGGAAAAAGCAATGGGGATTGAACGTCTACCATTGGAACCCTTTTGGGGGTCACAGAAGTTTTGAGTCAATATGAAATTTGTTTTTCCTCTTCATCCAGGTCTTTGTGACCTTATGAACAGATTGGATGGAAAATAAACGTTATGGTGGGCCCTACGAATGTTTTAACGGTGAAAAGCATTACTCGCTGCTATTTGTGGTATGGTCCATTTAGTTTAGGATATGATTCATTTTTTGGCTCATGCTCTAAAATGATCTCGAAAAATGGATGAATGGTGTGGATGTATACATACATCATTTTTGGGCCATGTAACTTTGATCTCCTTTGAACCGTTCGTACAACTCGGAGCTCGAAGAGCGTTAGCGCTCGTCTTCTAACGACACGTACCGGTCTTGCACGAGAACGGATTGGCTACGGCCTAGGTCTTCTTAGCCTAATTAAAACTAGGGCTGGAACCTTTTTAGCACAAGTAAGGTTGGGACTGAGTCCTTTTTAGCATAGCCAAGGTCAAGGCCAACATCAACCCAGCAGGGCCATTGCCACCCCATTCCCTTGTATCTCTTGAGCTCTCTCTCATGATCTGCCCATATTCAATGGATGAGATATTCTCATTTGCACTGTGATCATCACTAGGTAGGATCCACATGACCTGCATGTTGATGAGATCTTTGCACTTGATCGATCCAAGGTGGGATCCACTGCATTAAAGATTTATTGAGAAATGGATCGAAAACACAGGCATCCAAATTAGGGTGTACACCGAGTTGAACAGAGTCGAGCTTGCCTCAACTCGACTCGGCTCGGCCACTAGCTGGCCCCAGCTTGAACTCGGCTCGCTCGATCTTCGAGCCTGACTAGCCAGCTCGGCTCGGTTCAATCAGTAGCTCGGGCCAGTTCGAGCCGAGTTCGAGCATCTGCGTCATTTTCACAAACATATTTGTGCACTTTCAATTTCTCATTGTATGTAAAACATTAGCAATTGTTTACAAGTATTTCATCAAATACTTTATAAGCAACATCAAAATCAAGAAAAAATGTTATTTGTTTCATATACATATACCTTCCTTGCCACTAGCCGACACTTGGTTGAGTCATTTCATCAAACACTTGGTAAGCAACATCAATATCAAAGTAACCGAGTCACCGAACTAGTTCGATTCGAGTTGGGGTTCAATCCATGTCGAGTCAAGCTGTAACAACCCGTACCTTCAGTACACGGGTGTTACCTTTTAAACCCACACTAAACTAAAATTATTTTGTTTAACCAAAAACTTGAACTCGACATACACAGGATGGAGATTCCAGTCAACATTAAAGTCATCCATCAGGGTCTCCAGGAGCCAGAAACATGCCCTGTGATGGTCAAGAAGGTACGGCTAACCAAACACTTTAAATTAAAGCCCTTATGTCAGTAGATATTACTGCAACACACTTGTCAACACTACATGAGAACTAGTTAGTGACCAACCATGCTTTCATCATAGCTAATATCCTATGTTAACCGTTGAAAACGTTTATCAGGCCCACCTGATCGACGGATCATGACATATGGGCCAATGATGACCCAAGGATGTGTGTAACAGCCCGCCTAGGGCTCACCATCAACCAAAATGGGTCAGGGACCCTGGGTGATGTCCCCCAATATAAATGAACGGTGTAGATTACGGTAATAACATTACAGTGGGCCCCTAAAACCGTGCACTTGCGCTAAGTGAGCTTGTGCACAAGTTGCATTGAAACACTGGCTCGGTCAAATTAGCTTTGACCGAGCATTTCTCAAATATCTTCCCACCTTTCTCTCTCTGTTGGGAACCGACACTGTTCAAGCCCATAAGTGACCCACCATGATTGTTTTCCGAACCATCCAGTCCATTCAGTTTCTCTGTGGGGCTCGGCTTAACCAAACGGTATAACCGTTTGACCACTTGTAAACGGACGAAGAAGATTGAATGTCACTGTCCATCCTTGCCAAGAAACTGCCCGACCCAAGCCTGTGGAAGAAGGAAGGAGAGAACCCCCTTCCTCTTTGGGAAGGACGAATCTTAACCGTCCATTGGGGAAACAATGTCAACCGTTCCCTCTCTCTCTCACTTCCTCTATAAGATGGGCCCTGTAGCCCTAGGAGTTTGCACGAATAGTGAAGAGCAAAGAGAGAGTGTAAGAGACAAAAAAAATTAAAAAAACAGAGAGCCGTTCTCTCCTCCACAGGTGACCATTTCTCCTTCCATTTCCTTCTTTCTGTTTCAACTAGAATAAGGCCTTTGGGATATCTGTATTAGGCCGAAATCTAGCCAACCAATGGCCATGCTTTCGGATGGAGAACAGACCGTCAGAAACACTGTTGAAATGAAAGCTGTCGAGCCTCTGTTTTGGGCTGGGACCAACCAAACAATGGTCGGGTCTCAAGCGAACATCAGGTCGAATGTTGGCTATAGATAGGCTGAAAACCAACCAAGTGATGGCTGTGTTCACACCTAAAACGAAGCAGTTACGTGGGTCCTTGTTTTGCATTGGGGCCGAGCCAGTCCATGGCTCTGTTTCAGTAAGAAATCCGACCTTGTTACCACACCAGTGTGGGCCGGGATCGAACCAGCTAATGACCAAGTTCGGCACCGAAGTTTTGGTGGGTCGCTAGATGTACAGCTGACTGGAACCGGCTAAACAAATGGCCCTATTTTCAGGCTGATGCCAGACCAACGACAGAGGTAATGTGGAGTTGAAACTGAGCTAGTCTATGGCCTGGGTTTGGTGTAAAATCGATGGCTGAGATAGGAGCCAGATTTGACCAACGTCGGGCCAAGACATGGTGGTTGGGATCGATCCAAACTGGACCAAAGATGCCCTGGAACCCAGCCGCAAACAGGCTTGATGCAGCTGGGAACATGCGTCGGTGGCCTTGCTGGAGATGCTGCATGGTGCTCCACGTAGGCCCCACTCTCTGTAACTGCATGCTGCTGATGGGCCTCACCAAGCTGCGGGTCCCACCTGGGATTCAGATCTCGGTGTGCTACATCACATACATCAGTAGGCCCCAACTGCCATGCAGTTTTTCTGAATACAGCTTCCACGACATGCAGGAGAAGACCCTACTTCTTGTGGAGCACTGATGGGCTGTCTGCCGACCTGGACCCTACTAAAATTGTAAGTGGGCCTCACCCAACGTTAACGGGCTGCACCTTGCATTCGGCCCAGGTGTTGCTCACTAATCTGGTCTTCCTTCAGACCAGGTGGACCACACCATATAAGGCATTATGGGCCACATCAAGCCACCACGGTCCAGCATCCTTGCTGGTGGGGGGTACTAAGCTCCAGGTGGGCCATACGTTTGGGCTGTCCCAACTTAACAGTAGAGTCCCTGGACTCAGCATGTAATGGTTACTTTAATGGAAAAGATGCATGTACGTGGTGGGCCCCATGTGGGACCCACGTTGATATGCACGTATATCATGTATTAGGTGAAGGCCCTACGTGGGACCCCGTGTGGCTGAAAACCCACCTTATACGAGTATTGAACAAGGGCCGTCCAAAGTCAAGACGTGGTCCACTTTGATGCGTATCCACGCCGTCCACTTGTGTGGCCAGCTGGGTGGGACCCACCCTGCACCTGGTACATTATGAGACGTGGGGTCCACTAATCACATGGGACCCACCTGTGAAGGAAATACACGGTGCATGTAAGCACCAGAACATTGAAACAGAGGACGCCGAACGCTCACCTGCCAATCAGTTCACGTAAACTAATTGTAAAATTTTGAGATCTCGTCATGACTGATGAGTCTGGAAAATCTGTATGGTCCACTTGGAGCAGAACCTCATAAAACCCCCTGGTTCCAATTTTTATTTTGAAACAAAACTTCGGCGGGCCATGATTAATGCCAACAGTTTCTTCCCTTGAATTGCGCTTATCTTTGTTATAGCCCACTGGAATCTTAGATCAGTATGAAATTTTACCCCCTAAGGTTTCTTGGGATTCCACATCTTATGGACTATTCGGATTCGACACCCATGTCACATATGTGAAGGTGCACACGTGCCTAGGTGCATAGGTGGGCATGCCTCATATATTCATGCATGGTGAGTCCTACACGTGTGGAACCCACAATTATGCACGTTGGATATAAACGTCCCAGGGTCTGAATGAAGTGCGCCTTAACCACACATCCACTCCGTCCACTAAGAGCTCGTGTGATACATGTATAATATATATATATATATATATAATATATATATATATATATATATATATATATATATATTATATATACACATACATACAACACACCACACACACACACACACATACATACCGTATGTTGCAATATCATATACATGATGTATACATGGATACACTGTGTGATGTATATGTAATAAAGGTAGTGTGCTAGCTCATCCATATGGCAGTGGGCCATATGGGGGTCCCACCATGATATAAATGCTTATCTGCACGGTCTGTGCAAGGGACCCCCACCAACTAAATAACAGTATGTTGTGCCCACTTATTGGGACAAGTATTGTCGGGCCTGTACCCCTCTCAAATAAGCGTCAAACCATCATGATTTGGGACACTTGACCAACCATGGTGTCCTAGAACATTAGAACTTATCAGCTAATGCAAGGGATTTCTCTAGGAATCTGTTCAAGTGACGCGGGGACACTAGCTTCTCGAGAAGGCTTACACTAAAGGACACCCTACAACGTATCTGGTGATGATTCTTTCCCTTAAGTTTTCACACCCTTAACTTGACCAGAAATAGTAGATTTATTAGTGTAAATGGCTAGCTAGACTAATGATAAATATGTGTAGAAGTAAACTGTATTCACTTGATTTATCGGTTTAACATGATAAATATCATGCTTACTATTATTTAGATTCTTAATCTCTTTGAATTGCCTAAGTGAATAATCTAGTCTTTATGTCATGAAAATTCAGTTGTTGTATATTGATAGGAATACATGTGTCATTCCTTATTTCTCTTTCATATCGTAATATATGTTGCTATGACACACATACTGCTAAAATCTCTCCATGAGAAGTCCTAACAAAGGAGAGTTTGTACTTGGGGTGTAACTAGATTGGTTGTGACATAAGTAAGCCCCTGACATATATGGAGGTTTTGGTTGTGGTGCTTGACCATAGGGTTTACCATCCGTGTGTGGTTTCACCTAACTGACTTGGGATGAACTCCATAACCCTTCCAAATACTGTTGTTTACTCGTTTTTTGAATCATTCATGCTGATATTTTTAAATCACCACTTTTGGTAATTTCGACATTTCACCCATAGTCGGCATTAGTGGTAGCCCCTTTATGTTGAATTGACTAACCAAGTGTTAGTGGGCGCTACACACACCCTGAGACGATAGTCTCATGGTCCGGGATGGTGAAATGGGACACTATGCTGGAGACGTCGGCCTACGCTGGGCCATGTTCTCCCCGTAGTGACCGTGAGCTTATTTAAATTGACTGGTTGCAATTGGACTAATAATGAGATGGATAACCATGCATGCATGGCACAGACCAGCATCTACTGTTGATATACGTAATATACAAATTCGCCTGTCTGGATGTCTTACTCGACACACCAACCAGCATCTGTTGTTATCGTACATATTTCTCTGTCTGGATGTTTTACCCGGGTGGATGATTTCATGGGTGATGACCCCTATGTCCGTCTGGATGTTTTACTTAAGACGACATTTGCATTCACTCATCCATGCACTTAATAAGATTGCATCTACTGTGTTTTGGATTATCTGTATGCTTTTATGTTATTCTTTGTTTAGGGCGGCGGTGTGTAATCTTAGCGAGAGATCACACTGAATTGGTCACTCATTCATCAATATTCAATCGTACAGAGGATACAGGGACAGAGGGACTTACGGAGGAGCCGGAGGTAACAGAAGTCAAGGAGAAGGCTTACAATAAGGAGTCGTACCAAGAGGCGGCTACTTATTTCGGATTAAATCAGTAGTCTACTTGCTTATTAACATTTCAGATCATTTTGAGAATTAAGGTTTTGTATATGGCCCCAGCTGAGTGGCTCGGGATATTATTACTGTTTGGATTTTATTTATACTACGCTTGGTTCTGTTAATCGCACTTTGATTTGGATTTGATTATCCTTATGCTTATCAGTTAACAGCTGGGTTTTCAAGAGATGAGTGATATATTCGGGTCTCGAAAATTGGGGTGTTAGACGAGCTCGAATTTGGTTTGAAATTTTTTCAATCTCAAAAAAACAATTCATCTCAGCTTGAACTTAGCTTCTTCAACTAAGTCGAATCGAGTTTTTTCGAGTCCAGCCGAGTGAGCTAACAGAGCTAACTCGATTCATGTACACCCCTAATCCAAACACACCCTCCTCATGGAAATTGGATGAGAGAAAATTGGTAGCCATTGGTGGTTCCCTAATCCAAACACACCCTCCTCATGGAAATTGGATGAGAGAAAATTGGTAGCCATTGATTAACCACCAATTGATCAAAGGATATTAGTCATAATGGGCCTGGTAGAGCATAACAATCTATGTACATCTTTAAGGCTAACATTCAGATCACATATATGTAACTCAATCCGAACCGTCCAAACTATAGGACTCATATTTATTAGTGGATCACAATAAAAAAAAAATCATACTGATCGGACAAATGTTACTGCCCGAATAGTGATCATAAATGGACAGTCCGATGCCCCACAAAGAACAAACTAGTGTAGATGATCAATGGTTAGAAATTGGTGAATCTAGTGACAATATTAATCATATCTGGTATGGTACACCTCGAAGTACCACTTCGGTTTACTCTCTCATGTCCTATAAAAAACATAGCGGCCGTATAGTATTCAAACCATGTACCAGTCATGTACCATAAACAACGGAAGAGCAACGTAACATCATATTTCATCAACAGCGGAGTAAACAACTCGGTACTACGGCGAAGTACCATCCTTTTTATGAGCATAGGACCCCACGCATTTTTAATGTGATGTTTGGACGCCGTGGATCACATCATGTGACATTGAAGAATGCAAATGCAAATAGTACTATGCGGACTACTGAAGTGAAGGGAAATCATGGCCCACCAAGTGGACCATGTTGATTAGTCTAAGATTGGCTTCAGGAGGGAGTATGGATAGATCATGCATGCCCATTTTATCCTCTGTAGGTATGATCCTAACCGTTGACGAATATATGATTTTATTTGTCAATAGATCAAACGGACAGGATCATGTTTGGCAACTTATATTATTCTCATGGCTTATCCTTGGTGGGGCCCACCACTTAAACGGCTAATCGACAATAGCTAACTGACTGACTACTGCGCACTCTCTTTAGTACTCCGGCAGTGTGGTGGAGATGATACACAGGCACTTAAGAATTACGTACATGGCATGTGAGTCAAATCAGAGTAGCCAAATTGTGGTCCCACTTTAGATGTACCATGAAGCATTGATTGTCTGACTTTAGGATTGGTAGACATTTATTGGACGGCTAAAAATCTTCACAAACCAGCAGTGTCTGCAAATCAAAGGTTAGGAATGGTACACCAACCTGATTTTAGAACTGTGACTTAGCGATAGGGGGTTTTGAAAATCTTATCAATTTCATTGAATTATATATGGCCATTATACACTTTCTGAGGGCCTGATTATCAAGTATCACACTCTGCTGAATGACTCCCCTTAAAATAAAACCAAATTTAAATAGATGTGCGGATGCATCCGAACGTGTATAGTGTCCTTATGCATACATTCGGTACTAATTGGGACCTAAATGGGGAACTTTGGTAACGAAAATGTCAAACAGGTGGGCCCGCATTGGACGGTCGAGATAGCTTGAAGGATTTCAGATTTGATGACCATGATTCTATAGTATGTGGGCCTTTTCTTTCTTTTTTTTTTTTTCTTTTGGCATTTGATCATCCATTTTTAGGCAACTTATCATGGGTTTAGAATCTCCCAACAGGGAGGATCTTTCTAGGATCCCCCATCCATGAAGGGTACCTTCAGATCAACGGTTTGGATCACCTAAACATGGGCTCCTTTGAAACAAAGTAGCTCATTGGGACGGTCCATTCATTGGTGGACCATAATATATGTTGAACATGAAACCACTTGTCCTATTTTTGACGGGCCAGTTTCTGGCTGTGATAAACTTGTCACCAATATTAAAGTGAAGTATTGCAATAATTAATGTATGGTTTTTTAGTCAGGCTTCAAGGGCTGATAATGAGTCTCAAATTGATCTTCGTTCTTGCTTTTCTGCTTCGAGGTGTTGGATGGTCCTATCAAACCACCCTTTGTATTTTTATCATTCCTTACGGGATGATTTAGAATGTTGGAGGGGATAGAATATGGACATGATTCATCACATCTTGATCTCCTAAACTCTTGATCTTGAATGGACCACA
>JAJHSJ010000021.1:0-43641 GCA_021015155.1 Magnolia officinalis | reverse complement strand
TTCAGAGATGTGGCCGAGCCGAGCTGACTTCACTTTGGGTCAGGTCATATTTTCCCATAACAGGACCCATTTTATGTAAATGACTTTGATTATCTACTTTTAAGAATGTGGATCAAATGGTTAATTTCTCTATATGGTGTACTTCTTTTCTGACTGTTCTTAGGAAACCAAATTGGAAAGGATACCTGGTATATAAATGGAAAGATATAGTATTCTAAAGATCTTCAAGAACGCTTGGAGCGCTTTTATAAAATTACAGCTGATGGATAACAAAACATGAAGCAATTTAAATGATTCAAAAACAAACTAAGTGACCCGGAGGCATCCAGAAGGTTGATCGAAAGGGCAACCAAAACAAAACCTTGGTCGACTAAGTAAAGTAAGCAGTCAATAGTCATATGGAAGTAGAAAGAGCAGCCGATAGGTGTCCAAAAGCAGGGCCGAGCAGTTGAGAGGTGTCCAAAAGCAAATTGGGCGGTTGAGGGAAGAGGAAATGGAATATAATTAAGAAGGTTAGTCGAATAGTCAAACGGAAAGAGAGTGGTCGAGTGGAGCGCGGGGCGAGCGACTAAAAAAAAGAAATGCAATCAAGATGTGGCCGATGATCAATTAACAATTAAAAGTATAGCTTAGTTGAGAGGAGTCGAGAAGAAGAAAAAAATGTAATAGAGAGAAGATAAACAATCAAGGAGAAGAAACATAACAAAGAGAGAGGAATAATTAGGAAAAAAAACGTAACAAACAAAAAAAAAATCTAGAGAGGCTTTTCAACTGTTGCAATCGTTGTAATAAAGGAAAGAATGATATGGAGGAATAAGGTACAACAAAACTCTATAAATAGCAAAGGAATGTGATAAAGAGCAACCAACCAATCCCAATTAAATCTCGAAACAAATAAATCAACGATCAAATTTATCTTATCAATTTTATTTATTTTAACTTATAATAGGAGTAGCGATAATCTAGTAACACTAATTGTTAGCTATAATATTTAGTGGTAATTCAAGTCTACGCTTATATGTTGGATTAATTCTCTTTCAAATATCAAGCAATTCTTTTAAGAAATACATCTTGCAATTGCTCTTAGTGACTAATTTTGAGTTTCATTTTGTTTGATTGCACTGATATTTTGAAAAGTTCTTTCTTGTTCAGGGAACAAAGAAATCCATCTTCAGAGGGAAGAAAGCTACCCTTCAATTATTGCCTGATCGTTATCAAATTTTGCAAGTTGTCGGGTAAGTAATTGATCTTCTCATAATCTAGTCATGCCGTTTCATAGTACGTATCTACTATTATTTGGTATTGGTCAAAGTTGATCGGTTTGGAATCGAGCTGATGTATGATTTTGACCTGCATCACACTGCATAATTAACATGCCAAGTAGCCAACACTATATCAAAGAGATTTTTTCATGGTAGCCCATTATATATATGTTGGAGCTAACGAAGACCCTAGATCAATGGATTGGACTTTCTAAACTTCTGAATACTGAAACGTTCCTTAAAGAGATATTGGACCTCATAGAAGGATTTTCGGGACATTGTTAGGAACATCCATAGGTGGGCAATTTATGTTGAAGTTAATGCACGGGCAAAGTTCGTTCTATTTGTCTATTTCGTTCATATGTGTGTGGCCTGCCTGATGAGTGGAATTGGTATAACTATGAGCTGGAGCATATTCCTGATGTGCGCCAAGTCAGTCAGGTCATCAGGTCCTAACCATGAGGCCCATGATGTGTATGTGTTGTATGTCCACCTTGTCCATCCAGTTTTTCCAGCTAGTTTTTAGAAAATGGTCTAAAAAATGAAATAGATTCAAATTCGAGTGTACCACACCATAGGAAACAATAGTGATTGACTATTAAAAGCTTTTTATAGGCCACAAAGTTTTGGATCAAGCTGATATTGTGTTTCCGTTCATCAAAGTCGGGTGTGACTTACCAACAAGTTTGATGGCAGCGAAACATTAAACGGACCCAAAGAAATTTTTAATGACGGGCGTTCAATGATCACGTTTCCGATAATGTGGTCCACTTGAGATTTGTTTCTGTTATTTTTCGTGGACCCATGTCCAACAATGAGCTGAAAAATAGATGGCGTCATGCATATATATACAACACATTACATCGAAGTGGCTCACGTTCACAGCCTTACGGAAGGACCCGTCCTGACTGAATCGGCGTCCGTTCCTGTTGGATCTGCGTAATGACCGGTCCAGATCTTATGCATGTGCCACGTGGGCGGAGATGCTGCATTCACGTCATCGTAAATCGGAATAAAATGGCTAAAGTTGGTGTACGGCGCAGAGGCTGGTGAACCATACACCCGCTATATAGCTGGTGCATTGACGTCAGCAAGTTCTGTGGGTTACATCATGCATATGTGTTATATCCAAACCGTCCATCCATTTTACGAGCTCGTCATAAGTCTTGAAACTAAAAATAAGATAGATCTAACAATCAAGTGGACCACACTGCAAAAAGCGGTGGGGGATTGAACGTCTACCATTGAAACCCTTTCGAGGGTCACATAAGTTTTGGATTAATATGAATATTTTTTTTTCCTCTTCATCCGAGTCTCTGTCACCTTACGGATAGATTGGATGGAAAATAAACATTATGACGGCTCCTATAAAATTTTAACAGTGAAAATCATTATCTTCGCTGCTATATGTGGTGTCGTAAATTTCACCCTTGGATATGATTAGTTTTTGGATAGTACTTTAAAATGATCTCAAAAAATGGAAGAGCCGTGTCAATATAATAAATACATCATTTTCATACATCATTTTCATATCAAGGGTGGTGAAATCCCACGGTGTGCGTGTGTGGGGGTATGTGTGCGTGTGGCGTGAGTGTGGTGTGTGCGTGCGTGTGTGAAAAAAAAAAAAAAAATACATCATTTTCATATGACTTTGATCTCCTTTGAACCGTTGTTGAGAAGCGTCAGCGCTCGTCTTCGCACGATACGTACCTACACCAGCAATATAGCTGGTGTGTGGTACACCAGCCAATTCGCTTCCATCGATTGACCGGTCCAAATGATCGGGCATCAATTTCAATCTTTGGTACGGTGGAGATAGTCGTGGAAGTCGACTTCTTGAGATTCTATTATAAAAAATCTCAAATTAGTTTCCACGTGATTGATTCTTTTAGGCCGCCGCCTTGGACTGAGGTGCGTCGGCATATAGATTTCTATCGTACTCTGACTCTGGTTGGGTATGATGAATGCTACGCGGGACATAGATATTACTTAACGATTGCATACGTGGCATGTAAATAATTCAAATTAAACTGTCTAAATTATAGGTTCCGGTCTAAGATGTATCATGAACTAAGAACTGTAATTATATGATTGTTTGACTATCGGATAGTGGACACTTATTGGACGGTTAATACTTACTAATGATATAACACCATACGGATGGCATGGTATGTAGTTGTGGAAAACCTTTGTGGCCTTACTATGATGTATATGTTATATCCTTACTATCCATATATTTTGCCATATCATTTTAGGGCATGATACCAAAATTAACTAGGATCCAAAGCTGAGGTGGACCACACCACGCGAAACAGGGGAGATTAAACGCCTCGGTTTAAAATGTATCATGAATCAGGAATTGTACTTACGGAGTACTGGACATTTATTACAAGCACTGACTTCATTCAGTGTGTAGACGTGGCAAAGCTCCTAATGTATGTATTATATCTACCCTGAAAATGAGGCATAACCAAAGCTCCTGTGTCACAGGAGATAGGGGAATTGAATGCCTGCCAGGGAAAATAAGGCAAATCCAACATTTAAATGCCCACGCTAAAATAAACCGTGGCGTTAAAAGTTTTTAACTTTTAGCGTTCAATTGCCCTTTTTTCTATGGTGTGGCCCACTCGAACTTTTGACTGTATCATTTTTTTCATACATGTCCTAAATTCAGTCGCTATAATAGACAGACGGTGTGAATAATTTCCATATATCAGGATGTCCCACCTATATTTTTTAGCAACTTCGGTTTTAGTGTTGAAAAAAATAAAGTCTAATTAACTCTCGAAAAAGATGAGGTAATTACCATGGAACTACCTGTGTGGGGCCACGGAGATGTCAGTGAAAAAAAAAAGTGAAAAATCCATGTATACAAAGCTCAAGGACGCCGCACCAACAAAGCAGTGGGAACAAAAAGTCCACGGTTGAAACCTTAAATAGATGTTTATATGGTATCCAAACCGTTGATATAGTTATTACCATTGGGAATAAATATCATCCAGATACAAAACTTCTGTCGCCCAAGGGTTCAATTCCCACTGTTTGGTAGGGTATGGCGCACATGGGTTTTGGATCTGCCTGATTTTTGAAATCCTACTCTATCGCAATCTTTCAAAATAGATGAATGGAGTGGATTTGTCACATACATTTCCGTAGGCTCCACACAGCCCCCGGTATGAGATATGAATATCTCAGCATCCGGGTCACTAGCAGGAGGTTTATGTCTGTGACTTCTGAGCAGGTTAGGTGGCAAATAAACATCGTGGTGAGCTTGATGAAGGTTTCAACATTGGGGTTACTATCCCTGTCACTTTTCGTGGTGAGGTCCACTTGAGGTTTGGATCCACTCATTTTTGGGCTTCTGCCCTAAATTGATCTGGCAGAATGATGAACAGTGGAGATATAACACACTCATGGTAGGGCTCACAAAGCTTTGCCACGTCAACACAAGACCCACCTCCCACCTCAGTGGCGTGATCTACACCACGCACTAAGTGTCAGGTTCGGATAAGAATGGGTATACATGAGGCTGACCGGTTTGCTAAATGCCAAGAAGTCCAGCTCAAACCTGGACAACGATCGTTACTCTGTCGCCTAACACCAGACCCACATTTACTACGGGGCGTCTACAGTTTTTGACCCGACGCCTGACCCACTTTCCCTTTTAGGGTAGCTCAAAAAGGGCTCAGAAGCCACTTGAGCCAGCTAATCTGCACATTTTGTTCTCCCTCTTAAACCGTCTAGTACAGTACACATGACGCACATGTGTGAGGCCTAGACTATTCATTTGGTGGACCCCAGGCTGGGAATGGATAATCCTTGATTACATGTTGAATTTGGACGGTTGGCTACATTTATTTCCAACGGTCCATTCGCATGCTGTGGGTTGGAAGATCATGACCGTCCGGCTGGTGCAATTCTTAGCGTGATTGTGGGGTATAATGGTGTCCTTCAAATAGACGCTTAGAAGCAGGATTTGCCCACATTCAGTAGGCAAAAGCAGGATTGATACAGTGGCTTGATCCAAACCGATCAGCTAGGCTCAAACGGATCAACTTTAACCTAGTGTCAAAAGAGAGATATGCCGAGAAGATTAGTTAATTACTCAATCATTGCAGAAGTTATAACGATTGGGCGATAATTGAAAAGGTGGAGTCCTTCTTCCGAAGATAGTTTATTTCATGCCTTTCACAATAAAGGACTTTCAGAATACCCATTCATATTAAACAAAAAAATAAAATAAAATAAAAAAATCTCACAATCAATCAACTAAGAACAACAGGAAGAATGTATCTTTTGAAAGAATTAGTTGATATTGGATAAAGAACAAATTAGCGTATGAGTGTAGACTTGAATTACAACTAAAGATTATGGTTAAGAATTACCGTAACTCTTAGGATAAGCTGAGATAAAAGATAAATTAATAGATTTGATTGATTATTGTTAGTTGATCGGTGGTGTTGTTTCTTTTAGATGCATTTTTCTTTGTCATATTCCTTAGCTATTTATAGATTTTGTTGTACATTATTTTCCATTACCGCAATGGTATAAACACTTGAAAAGCCTCTTTCTAGATCTTTCTCTTGCTATGTTTTTTTTATGGGAAAATGTGAGATTAGCTCAATAAGGACCGACTCAAGCAGAACGAATCGATCAGTAGGGCCTCGGAAGGAGAACATCGCGACAAGTTCGACCTTGCTTCTGAATTATGATTCCAAAAATAGGTTACTGGGGAGAGACAAACAGGGCAATCCGAGTCGAGCTCTCATCCGAAGAACTATGGCCCTGGATTGGCCGAACCGAGCTCTTGTCTGAAACTCTCATCCGAGGAACTATGGTCCTGGATCGGCCGAGCTGAGTTCTTGTCTGGAGCCCTGATCCGAGAACTATGGCCCTAGATTGGCTGAGCCAAGCTCTTGTTTGGAACTCTCATCTGAAGAACTACGGCCCTGGATCGGCCGAGCTAAGCTCTTGTCTGGAGCCCTCATCCGAAGAACTATGGCCCTGAATCTGCCGAGTCGAGCCCTACTCACATCTCGGAGGCAGGAGACGGACTCCGACCAACGGATCGGGAGACCGAGTTCCGGAACCAACCCTAGTATGGACGTGATCGAAGATCACGCCCCATTAAAGCATACGGGAGAGTGAACTGGCGCATGATCCAAAGATAGTAGCCGACATCTTCGCACATGCGACATCCGTTTGATTGAGCGAATTGTGCTGAGATGACGGCCATGATCTCATCGCCTCATGTGTATAAATACTAGAGGAACTCATTACTATAGGTACGCAATATCTTACACCCTCTCTCTACACTACGCAACTTAGACTTAGATTTTCCAGCCTGACTTAGGCATCGGATGGTCTTCGTTTAAGCCAGGGTCTCCTTTGCTCACCTTTCTATGTAGGACCAGGGTCCGTTTTGAGTTCTCAACATTGGGTGGAGGGTGGTCCAGATTTTGACATCAACAACTTTCATTTTGTGACTGTTCCTCTTCCGCTCGACCAAGCTCTATTTCTCTCATTTGACACTCACCCTTTGACCACACATCGAACCGCATCTCTTTTATCTGTCGGTCGACCGCTCTCCCGCATCTTTTTTTTTGACCACTCAATCGAGCTTCTCGGTGACATTCTATTTCCTGGCTTCTCTTAGCCACTCGGTTTACTTCTAGACGCCTATCGGCCCCCTTTCCACTTCTGTATGCCTATCGGTTGCTTACTTCACTTTGTTGACTAAGGTGTTGTTTTGGTTATCCTATCAGTTGTACCTCTTGGATTGCTCTCAGCTACTTGGTTTATTTTTTAATACATTTCAACTATTCCATGTCTTGTCAAACTGGTAAATATGATCCATAAAAAGTACTTCAAGCATTTTTAAAGATCTTTAAATATTATATATTTCTTGTTATATCATGCGTCATTTTCAATTCAGTTTTCCAAGAACGGTTAGAAAATAGGCTACAATATTGTCCCCCCCCCCCCCCCCCTCTTTCACACACACACACACACACACACACACACACACACATATTGTTTCGCCTTTGGTAAAAGATGAATGCAACGTTAATTCATTATTTAACGCAATAAATGTGACTGCTTGACCATGTGAAATCATCAATTTTGGCCATATTGGTCAAACTTGAATGTCTAGATCGAAAAACATTAAAGTTGGACGACTTAGCCGAACTCAACCAATTTGATTAAAAAACACAAATTCAGCTATCTTGGTCGAAAAATAATAAGTTTGATTATTTTTGTCGAACTTGAACATTTTGGTCGAAAAACGACAAATTTGGTCATCTTGGTAAAAAAATAACAAATTTGGTTGTTTTTGTCGAATTCGGCCGTCTTAGTAAAAAATGTCGAATTCATCCATCTTGATTGAGAAACGGAAAATTCGACCGTTTTGTTCAAACTCGGCCATTCTGATCGAAAAACGGTAAAGTCGGCTGTGACAATGGAGTTTGTTAGTCAATCCATTCCAAATAGGGATTATGGTTAACTGAGATAGTAATATGGCTGAGAACTTGGCCTGCTACTTACTGAACCATTTGAATAATTTAATCATTATTCAAATGATGAGATTCAGTCATTGGAGGTGGTTCAGGGCTTACCTAGTTTTGTCTTTTATGATACGGTGCATTCCCAAGAAAGGGTTGTCTCCCAGGAATACACTGGTTTCCTTATTCAGGAACAACATTCTCGACCTCCTGTTGTGGGCACCTAAACTCAGCTGGTGGCGGAAGATTCTGTACTTCTTATACTGGAAGAGGCATATTTCATTGCAGTAGAAGTACCTATAGTATTGGCGGTAGTGTTGTTATTAGATTTCTGATATAACTAGTATTAACTTGTTGTTGAGGTGCCACATGTGTTCTTTTGGCAAACAGAGACATAATCTAATTCATGTTTTCGACATCACTGGCCATCCATCTATTTTAAATTCAGCCTAAACTCGTGATTGTTCGACGATATCGAAATACCTTATTGCTTATATATCAAGCATTCCGGCCGACATAATCTCAATAGGATCTGTCAGGCATCTTGCTTTAATCTGACTTTTATACTAGCTCATGTTGATGGCTTGGTAGTTGTTAGTTCCACTGGGTGCCAAAACATATTGGTCGCTCAATTTGTTTTTAGTGATGCGGGCGTGCCGGAATCGATATAACAACTCGATCCAAATTGATCAAGTTTGGCCTCAAGAGCCAAAATAAACAGATACTTCCAATATCAACATATACGATCAGATTTTGAAAAAGATTGATTACTTACTCAACTACTTGCAGAAATTTATAATGATCATGCAATAATCGGAGGATGGGGTTTTTTCTCTGAAGATGGGTTACTTTGTGCCTTCCATAAGAAATGATTTTCAAAATACCAGTGCAAATTAAACAAAAGGAAAAACTCATAATCAGTCAATAGGAACAACTGTAAGAATGTGTATCTCGAAAGAACTGTTTGATATTGGATAAAGAACAAATCCAATGTATAAACATAGACTTGGATTACAATTAAAGACTATTTGATGTAGAGCGGGTCGCGGACAATTTCATGGCCAAGATGGATCAGAAAAGGCCCAGTTGGCGACAGAAGTGATCCAGACCATCGGACCTTAAATCGGGCGTATCTCACAATCTGAAATGAGTTAGCTGACATAAAATATATGATTTTGGGGTAGAACGAGCTACTTTAGCCAACCAACCCAGCTATGCTGGGTTGCGACATCCGGAATTGCGAAAAACCCCTGATCGACGATCGTTTCCCTGCTTTAATTTCGTTTTTACTATAAATAGTAAGTTTTAGTTTGATTATAACTCTTCATCCGTTGGGCTTTAGGAGTTGCGCCCAACGTGAAAAGAGTTAGAATAATTAGGTGAACGGTTTGGTGAAGCCAAATAGGACACTTACTATTTTTGGCCGAAAACCTTGCGCACTAGTAGACATCACGACCGTCTATAAATAGTAAGTTTACTATTTATAGTAAGTCACGGATTCTAGGAGTTCTAGTTGTAGTTTGATTCTGATTTCTTTTCCATTACTTGGTACCCCTATTTAAAGGGTTGTGAACTCGTTTTATTTATTCATTAATCAATTTCGAATTTATTAGAATTTATTTCTATTTTATGCTTTCTTTCCTCGTGGATTCGAGAAGTCTCTGTGAGGAGTCCAGAGAAGTTCCGTGGATTCGAAATACTTATCCTCTTGAGGAAGACGGTGCTCGACCTCACGTCCTCCCCTGTGTCACTATTATTAAAAATTATTGGTACTCCTAGGATAAGTTGAGATAAAAGATAAATTGATAGATTTAATTGAGATGCCTTTTTTTCTGTCATAATCCTCAGATATTTAGGGGTCGTTTGGCACCTTGGATTGGAGGGGATTAGAGGAAGTTTCAAATCCCCTTGGTTGTTTGGCAGCATAAAGCAACTGGGGATTGCCAATCCAGGGGGTTTCCAATCCCCTCTTTGAGGGGGTTTGTAATCCACGGTGAGAGCTTGGATTACACCTAAAATCGTTTCAATAGTTGCAAGCATAAATGTATGTCACTGTACACTATCATTCTACTGGGCACATGGCCCACTAACGATGATCAGCACCGTCCAAACATTATTCATGTAGATCAGCACCGTCCAAATATTATCCAGCACTGTCCAAACATTGTCCATATTAATTAATGATTAAAAATCGTTGATTAGTCACTCAGACATGATCATGTGCTTGCGGTCCATCTAAGACTTGGAATTTCATCGTTTTTAGGCAAAACATATATTTTAGCGGGCTTATCACAACCATAGTGTCAAAAATTATATATCTCACTAATTGGGAATATTAAAGTTGATTTAGTAATTAAACTCAAACCCCTATAAATATGCCATATATAGGTATTTTTGAATTAAAGTTGATTCACACTCCAAGGTGCCAAACACACCAAGAGGATTGCTAATCCAGGGGGTTTCCAATCCTGGAGTTGCCAATCCAGGGGGTTCCAAATCCACGCTCCCAAACAGGCCCTTATAGTTTTCGTTGTACCTTATTCTTTCAAATCCTTCTTCCATTACTATAACGGTTACAACATTTGACAAACCTCTCTTTATATCATTTTCGTGTTACTTCATTTCTTGTCTTCTTTTCCCTCGTTCGGTCACCAAGCTCTGTTTCTTTTGGCCGACACTTACCCTTCAAACCACACATTGGCTGCATTTTTTTTTTGGTCGCTCACACCCACTCTCCATGCTCTATTTAATGCTCTCTGCATCTTTTCATTTCGATCCATCGACTGAATTTGCAGTTGCATTATGTTTACCGACCTTTTTTGGCTGCTTAGTCTACTTTTGGACACCTCTTAATAGTTTAATTTGTTTTTGGATGCCTATTGGCCTCTCTTTCCATTTCTGTATAACTATCGGCCACCTACTTCACTTTACCAATTAAGGTATTGTTTTAGTTAACGAATCGGCCAACTTCATTTGGTTTGTTTCTCAATAATTTTTAACTATTGCCTATTTTGTCATCGTGTCAGTTTTGATTAGGTAAAAAGCACTCCATTAATCTTTAACCTATTATATCTTTACTTTCTACTTAAGTTCTTTTTTAAAACATTTAGAAATAGAATACAACATGATAGTGATCCATATCTACTAATAACGTAGTGGCCATAGACATCTTCATCGTGTAGATTGTCATTGACGTTGAAAGGGAGGCTCAAGTCCTAGCCAAAAGGTCCTGGCGCTCGACGAATTGCCTCGCGAGGGCATTTTCGTCATTTAAACAATCCTCCACAGCTGTATGCGGGAGCTCTAAATATTAAACACATCCAATGGTCAATAATCGCCTTAGTAGAGATGAAATCGGATTGCCTACTGAGTTATTCCGTACGCTCTTATCGTCTGAGTAAACTCGTTTGGGCTGTGGTCTATCTACAACCGTCCATCCGTTTTTCCATCTAAATTAAATGGTTGAGCCTAAAATTGAAGCATATCCAACTCGTTTGGGCTGTGGTCTATCTACAACCGTCCATCCGTTTTTCCATCTAAATTAAATGGTTGAGCCTAAAATTGAAGCATATCCAAAGATCCAGTGAATCATACCACAGGAAACAGTGGGAATAATGATTTCAACCGTTTGAAACCTTTCCATGGCCTCACGGTGATGTTTATTTGTCATCGAACTTGTTCATAAGATCATACACGTGTGAACGGAAAACACAAATATAAGCTTATCCAAAATTTCCGTGGCCCTAAGAAATTTTCAACGGTAGAATTTAATTCAACTGTTTCTGCTGTGGTGGTACATGTGAACATTGTATATGCTTTATTTTTGTTCTCAAGCCCTAAATTTATCTGAGAAAATGAATGGACGGAGCGGATAAAATACATAAATCATGGTGGACCTCAAAGAGTTTACTCAGTACACAAATATAAGCGTAGTGAGTTACTACGCAATCCGCTTCCGGCAGAGACGCAGCGCGCGATTTCTAGGAAAGTCGCGCGATTACTCAATTATGGCGGCCTGAAGGCTTATCTTCTCCTATTTAAATGTCTCTCTCAATTCCTGCGACTTCATCACAAACTCCTCTTCCCGATACTCTCAGAAAGGAAAAAAGGAAAGGAAGAGAGTTCATAGCAAAAAAAAAACTTCATTTCCCTAATTCTTCGATCCATACACGTTGAGATTTCGGATTTCTGGTATTGAGACTTGAAGAATCTTCTTTGTTTTGGTGGGTTTTGTTTGTGAGGGAAAACCCATCTGTTTTTTTTTTTGGTTTTCTCAAGCACCAGACATTGAGTTCAACTCGAGAACTTTACTTGGAGAGATCCAATGGATACCACCAATATGTACAGAGTCGCTAGTATGCGACGCAGTCGGAATGGATCCCGGAATGGATCCGGACTGTGGAGGAACACTAGTGCGGAAGTCTTTTCGCGATCGTCTCGTGATGAAGACGATGAAGAAGCTCTCAAATGGGCTGCCTTAGAGAAACTGCCGACATATGATCGGATCAGAAAAGGGATATTGACTGGAATCGCAGGGGAGCACAAGGAAATTGATATTGACAAGCTTGGGTTTCAAGAGAAGAAGAATCTGCTGGAGAGATTGATTCGAGTTGCAGAGGAGGACAATGAGAAGTTCCTGTTGAAGCTCAGGAACCGTATGGAACGGTGCGTTCTCTCTCTCTCTCTCTCTTCTTTTTTTTTTTCGCTCAATTGTGGTGGTTTCAGCTTGCAAATTTTAATTTATTTTAGCATTTCATTGATGGGTCTTTTCTTATTTGATTTTTTGTTTAGAGTTGGGATTGAGAGTCCCACAATCGAAGTCCGATTCGAGAATTTGAATATAAAAGCAAATGCTTATATTGGGAATAGGGGTATACCAACACTCCTCAACTTCACAGTTAATATTGTTGAGGTAATTCAAGTGTATTTGGGTGTTTGTAATCCTTAAAAATAAAATAAAATCATAACATGTACCAATCTTGCAATTTCTTTTTCCTTCTTACAGAGCTTTTTGAACGATCTCCACATTCTTCCAAGTCGAAAGAGACCTGTATCAATTCTCCATGATGTTAGCGGAATCATCAAGCCTTGCAGGTAGGTAAGAGAAGGGCTTTGATTGAGTCGCGAATTGGGTTTTACTTGGTTTGTTATTCCATTTCATCATATAGATTCCTGGATCAATAGAAGTTAAATTACTTTGTAATTATTATCTTCCCCTTTTCAGGATGACTTTGCTTTTAGGCCCTCCAGGCTCTGGGAAGACCACTTTACTATTAGCTTTGGCTGGGAAGCTTGATAAGGATCTAAAGGTAAATATCTCTTCTTTCTAATTTTCCATTGGAGTGATTGTCCAAAGATATAGGTTGAGATAGTTTCTTGGAAACAACAGGTTACAGGGAAAATAACCTACAATGGCCATGGATTAGACGAATTCGTCCCTCAGAGGACTTCCGCTTATATCAGTCAGCATGATCTCCATATTGGGGAAATGACGGTGAGAGAAACCTTGGCTTTCTCGGCTAGATGTCAAGGAGTCGGGACCCGCTATGGTAAGTAATAGTGAATGGTTTCAGACAGCAAAATTGAATGGAGGTCATTTGAATGAGTTCGAATGTTTAGCAAATTTTTTTTTTTCTTGTGTAATTTGTAGAGATGCTGACGGAGCTGTCGAGAAGAGAGAAAGCAGCAAACATCAAGCCAGATCCCGACGTAGATGTCTACATGAAGGTGATAAAGAAGATTTCTTTTTTACAATTGAAAATTTCTCTAATAATCAAATTGAATTCTTGGAGATTTATATTTCCTGTCTTTTTCCTCTCCTCTTACTACTACAGGCTTCATCGTTGGAAGGTCAGGAGGAAAGTGTAGTCACAGACTATATTTTGAAGGTATATTGATGGAAATATATCGTTCTGCAAATTTGATATAATCATGGAGTTTTTGGAAGTATGGATGTTGATTTAAAATTTTTTTTTTTTCCCTTCCCCTCTTGAAACTATAGATCTTAGGACTGGATATCTGTGCTGATACCATGGTAGGAGATGAAATGCTGAGGGGTATTTCAGGAGGGCAAAAGAAGCGTGTCACGACAGGTAGAAAAATCAGCAATCCGGACAGCCGAGATTGTATTCTTGGATTTGAGATGTGGTTTTTGTATCTTACTGTGAATTTGAACTGATAGTTGCTGAATTCTGATTGATATAGGTGAGATGCTTGTGGGTCCTGCGAAGGCATTGTTCATGGATGAAATATCCACTGGTCTGGACAGCTCCACAACTTACCAGATTGTCAATTCCCTCAGACAGACTATTCACATTCTTGGTGGAACGGCACTGATTGCACTGCTTCAGCCAGCACCAGAGACTTATGACCTCTTTGACGACATCATTCTTCTATCAGATGGGCAGATCGTCTATCAGGGTCCACGTGAAAATGTGATTGAATTCTTTGAATCCATGGGGTTCAAATGTCCTGAGCGAAAAGGTGTTGCAGACTTCTTACAGGAAGTAAGTTTTACAAATTGATTCTTCTCACCCAAAGTCATCTACATTCATTGAATGAAATAATGGTTTAAGCTGCGTTTGGAGGTTCAATCGAATTGAATTGCAATAATTCCATTCAGCAAACAGGAAATGGCAAAAGTGGGGTGTCCTAAATTGCATCTAATACCATTTGAAGTCCAACTGGCAAAAGTGGGTCTCCTAAATTGCGTATAATACCATTTTAAGTCCAACTGGAAATGCAAAGAATGGAATTATGAGCCATTCCCTTACCTTGATCATTTCGTCTATAAAGAATTCAGTGATCGAAATATAGTTTAATGGGAATCCAAATGAACTTCTTATTTCGAATAGAATGGCGAATCCAATTGTAAATTGTTTGTACACCACCAGGTCACATCAAGAAAAGATCAACAGCAGTACTGGTCACGCTCAGGTGAGCTGTACCGCTATGTTCCAGTCAAGGAGTTTTCAGATGCATACCAGTCCTTCCATACTGGCCGTAGATTGGGAGCGGAACTCAGCACACCATTCGACAAGAGCAAGAGCCATCCCGCTGCTTTGACGACTGCCAAATATGGCATTAGCAAGAAGGAACTGCTGAAAGCTAACATTGCAAGGGAATGGCTGCTGATGAGAGAAACTCCTTTGTTTACATCTTCAAAGTGGTCCAAGTGAGTAACTAAGCACACCCAATTAGAAATATGATATCTGCTCACTCATTCCAATATGGCCCTGTGGATATGTCATGACCCACAAAATCAGGCCAGTCTGATCAGGTTGTCACTTGTGTATGAAAAATGGATGACTGAAAAAATGAGAAATGGTCCTCATTCATGTTGAACATTTGGACCAGCAGACAAATGGCCTGGATCTTGCACACACTGCCATGATGCCACAATGACAAAGGCTTCACCGTAATGGATCTCTTGAACTCATGACTTACTATATCTTCTATTTTCCATCTGATTGCAGCTGATCGTCGTTGCATTTATCACAATGACTGTCTTCCTGCGTACTGAGATGCCCCGTAAAACTGTGACCGACGGAAACATTTTCATGGGTGCTCTATTTTTCGGACTAGTCACTCTCTTGTTTAACGGATTTGCGGAACTTTCAATGACCATCGCAAAGCTTCCTGTTTTCTACAAGCAAAGAGACCTCCTCTTCTATCCTCCATGGGCATATGCTCTGCCATCATGGATTCTCAAGATTCCAATAACATTTGCAGAATGTGCTGCATGGGTTGCCATGACTTATTATGTCATTGGCTTCGATCCGAATGCTGGAAGGTGAGACCTTGAGATCCTGTAACAACATATTCCAAGGCCATGTCCAATTGGCTGTCTTTCACCGGCGCCTGGAAATAACTGTAAAATCATTTTCTGTTCTTGTTGCAGGATGTTGAAACAATATCTGGTACTCGTATTGATTAGCCAGATGGCATCTGCGTTGTTCCGGGTGATTGCTGCATTGGGTCGGGACATGATCGTGGCCAATACATTTGGGTCCTTTGCACAACTTGTAATGATGACGCTTGGAGGATTCGTTCTATCACGAGGCATGACATACTCGATTAGACTGTTAATTTTCAATTAAACGCCAAGCTTTCATTTTCGGATTAAGAGTTCAGAAGGTGTTAGGACTCGCAAGGGATTTATCGACTAACCAAACCTTATATTTTGGCTGCAGATAATGTGAAGAAATGGTGGAAATGGGGATACTGGACCTCGCCCCTGATGTATGCACAGAATGCGATTGCAGTGAATGAATTCTTTGGGAATAACTGGAAACATGTAAGGATTTTTTCGATTGAAGTAGAAAAAGATCAACACTACTTTTGAGTTGGAAAATAAACTTTAGCTTTGATTTTGGTTTTGTGAAACAGATTCCTGTTAATCAGACGAAACCATTAGGAATCATAGTCTTGGAAGGGCGAGGAATCTTCCCCCAGGAAAAGTGGTTTTGGATTGGTTGTGGTGGATTGCTCGGATTCATATTCCTATTCAACGGTCTCTTCACTTGGGCTCTCGAATTTCTCAACCGTAAGCATCTTCATCTCTCAATATTTGGAAATCTTTAGCTTTGATTGTTTCGTTCTAAGTGTCTTATTAAATTCCTACAGCATTCGGGAAATCTCAAGCGGCTTTATCTGAAGAGGCCTTGAAGGAGAAGCATGCCAACAGAACTGGAGAAGTCGATGGACTTGAGCTATCAGCTGTTTCGGCAGAGACCACTGATGGCACTAAGTTGAACAAGAAGAAGGGCATGGTTCTTCCATTCGCACCTCTTTCCATCACTTTTGATAACATCAGATACTCCGTGGACATGCCACAGGTAACATCAACTTCTGAGTAATTGATGAATTCATTTGATCAAGATTTTTGCCTGGCCCAACAAAGTATACGTGTGGAGCCACTGTTCTGCAATTTTTTTTTAAAAAAAAATCATATGGTGGACCTTTGGCTGCAATCGCCCATGTCCATGGCAACGATCGGACTGCTAAGATCAGCTGATAGGGGAGGTATTAGTAATGAGCCATCATAGGATGGGGCGAACTGGGGAACTGATAGAAGAGGTACCGATGATGTTGAGTCATGAAACTGAGAACTGATTTCCTACTATACTGCAGGAAATGAAAGCTCAAGGTGTTCCAGACGACCGCTTGGTACTCCTGAAGGGTATAAGTGGGGCTTTCAGGCCTGGAGTTCTTACAGCACTGATGGGTGTCAGTGGTGCTGGTAAAACCACACTGATGGACGTGTTAGCCGGAAGGAAAACTGGCGGATACATAGAAGGAGACATCAAAATATCCGGCTATCCCAAGAAGCAAGAGACGTTCGCTCGCATATCTGGATACTGTGAACAGAATGATATCCACTCTCCTCATGTCACTGTCTACGAGTCTCTCCTCTACTCTGCATGGCTCCGTTTACCCGGCGATGTCGACTCAAACGCAAGAAAGGTAGGTAGACCAAAACAGAGTCCACAGTTCCCTACATGTTTGGTCCCTTTGGGCATCGACTAACTGCTAAAACTGATGAAATGCAGATGTTTATTGAGGAGGTGATGGAGCTTGTGGAGCTGAATTCATTGAGGGGTGCACTGGTCGGGTTGCCTGGCGTGAACGGGCTGTCGACCGAGCAGCGGAAGAGGCTAACAATTGCTGTGGAACTTGTCGCCAATCCATCTATAATATTCATGGACGAACCTACATCTGGACTGGATGCAAGGGCGGCTGCCATTGTGATGAGAACGGTGAGAAACACCGTTGACACTGGAAGAACTGTGGTGTGCACAATTCACCAGCCCAGCATTGACATATTTGAAGCCTTTGATGAGGTGAGAAAAAACCAATGTGAAAGAACTTGTGTTTCATCTGTTTATGGACTAGAGCTTGATGTTTCTCTGGTCCAATTGCAGCTATTCCTTTTGAAGAGAGGTGGGGAAGAAATATACGTGGGCCCGTTGGGCCATCATTCCTGCCATCTGATCAAGTATTTTGAGGTAAGGCTGAATGAACAGGCAGACGTTGCAAATGATATCTGTTTTCTGCAATGATGCATATCATACAGATACTGATTGAATTGGGTTTTATTCAATCAAGGGAATCAATGGTGTTAGCAAGATAAAAGACGGTTACAATCCTGCTACATGGATGTTGGAGGTGACCACCATGGCCCAAGAAGAGATCTTAGGGATTAACTTTGTTGAGACGTACAAGAACTCGGATCTTTTCCGGTGGGTCATCATATTCATACTTGGATCTTCTCATAGCCATTGGAAACTGTTTCTATCTTGAACTGATTGTTGCAGGCAGAACAGAGCTCTAATCAATGGAAACTGATTGTTGCAGGCGGAACAAGGCTCTAATCAATGAACTGAGTGCTCCTCCCCCCGGCTCAAAAGATCTCTTCTTCCCCACTCAGTTCTCACAGTCATTCTCCACACAATGCATGGCCTGCCTATGGAAACAACACATGTCGTACTGGCGTAACCCGCCATATACTGCCGTGCGGTTGTTCTTCACAACCTTCATCGCCTTGATGTTCGGGACAATATTCTGGGATCTTGGCACCAGAACGTATGATTTTTACTATGTTCTATTACTGTCTAAAAACAAATTGAATTTGTTTACTTAACACTAATTAGACTATTTGGATGCAATGGCAATTTATTTTTTGCAGGAGTAAACGACAGGATCTGATCAACGCAATGGGTTCCATGTACACAGCGGTTCTGTTCATTGGAATCGAAAATGCTGCATCTGTGCAGCCAGTGGTGGCCATTGAACGAACGGTCTTCTACAGAGAGCGAGCTGCTGGAATGTACTCGGCTTTGCCATATGCATTTGCACAGGTAACTGATTTTACTGACCAAAATACTTTTGCAATGTTTTTGAGTTGTATCTCAACTGTGTTTGTTTCTTTTTTCTTATTCCTTTTCTTTTTCAGGTTGCAATCGAGGTTCCATACATCTTCGTTCAGACTCTAATATACACTGTCATTGTCTATGCCATGATTGCATTCGAGTGGACTGTTGCCAAGTTTTTCTGGACTGCTTTCTTCATGTTCTTCACATTGCTCTACTTTACATACTACGGGATGATGGCGGTCGGCATGACTCCCAATCATGACATTGCTGCGATAGTTTCATCTGCTTTTTATGCAATATGGAATCTCTTCGCAGGATTCCTAATTCCCCGACCTGTAAGTTCTAAATCCAATTTCTCTCCATACACTTTTTGCCCCTAGTATGGTTAACTAAAATTTCTTCTCTTGATTACAGAGAATCCCAATATGGTGGAGATGGTATTATTGGGCATGTCCCGTTGCATGGACCTTGTATGGATTGGTCGTTTCTCAGTTTGGCGACTTGGAAACTCCTATGGAGGATACTGGCGCAACCGTGAAGGTCTTCATAGAGGACTATCTTGGATTCGAACACAGCTTCTTGGGAGCAGTTGCCGGTGCGGTTATTGGGTTTACCGTGCTCTTCGCCACTGTCTTTGCTTTTTCAATTAAGGTGTTGAACTTCCAGAGAAGATGATTGAATGTTGCTGATCATATGAGGCTCAGCTTGAGGCATTTGGGCTGCTACTCTACAGACTTTTTATAATGTATTTTTCTGCTTGGACGGTTGATGATTATTAGATTATGTATTGAGAATTGGCAATATATGAATTTTCTTTTCAATAGATTAAACAAGAGTTGTAATTGAGTTAACCAAGCAAATGAGTTTGTAATTTCTTCCCTTTTTTTTTTTTGTTGTGAAAATATTGATAAATCATGCATAAGAAAGTAAAGTGGAAAAATTCCAGTCAATTTTTGATATGTTCTTGCAGATATGAATATTGAATGTGATGATATATTCATACAGATTCGATAGAATACGATACGATGCGACATATACAACATACCACTGAACAGATGAAGGAATTACATCTCATCACATAAACATGCATTTGTTTGTTCTGCATCAATGAATTACAGCAAGACAGAAAAAAAAAAAGGGTGTTTGAGGCGAGGTTTCTATGTTCTTGTTCATGAAAAAAAATCCAAATTACTCTAACAGGAAGATAAACAAACGTGGCCGTTCCAGTAGAAAGCTCTGTTTTTAAAATTCGGTCCTTATCCTTGCCTTGGTGGTAGAATCCCAGGAGTTTCAACACGAGGTCTGGGGTTCGAGTACCCATATGTGGTGAAATTCCACTATGGCGTGGGGGTGTGTGTGCAGTGTGGGTGTGGGAGTGTGTGTGGGATGCTTGTGTAAAAGAAAAAAGAAAAAAGAAAAAAAAAAAGCTCTGTTCTAAATCTCTGTTATGTATGTTGTACAGAAATGCTCAAGTTACAGGGCTTCTTGTTTCATTTATTGCATTGGGACACTTGGGCTACAATTCATTGATCTGGACCGTTCACTACGCCCAACATGTATTTCATGGGCAACCATGTAATCATCACACCATTCTGATAAATATAACCATTCGATGAATGGTCCTTAGTATCAAGAGTCAAGATCATTTACATAAAAATAGGTTTAGGGAACAATTTGAACCATCTATTTGTTATAGACCATCATAGATTGATTATGTTTCTAAGGAACCACTTTCATTAGTCGGGCCTAGAGTTTTGGAAGGTGTTACAAGGTATTCTGGCTGCATATGACACTTGATACACAGGGATGTGAAGATGGTACAATGGAATATATTAACTCAAATTAAATCGATTGAACTGTGGAACCCACCATCTCTACGTTAAGAGTATGAAGATCATATCATCTCAACAATCCTAACCTTTAATTAGTGGACACTTTTTTGTTTTGTTTTGTTTTTTTTTTTTTGTTTTTTTTTTTATGTTTTTTGGTTTTGGTTTTTTTTTTTTTAAAAGGTCATTGGATATTTCCATTTTTGACTGTCCAATAAATTCCTAGGAATTTAATAATTAGATGATCAAATAAAAGTAAATCTTTGATCGGGACACTCTAAGCTAGTACCCATGGTTTGAATACCTTATTTTGAATTCCTTGTATGCCACATCCAATTTCTCAAAATTTTTTAGCTGCTGGGTATCAAATTGCATGCTTGGAAAATTGAAATTTGAATTATTTCTCTCATAATAATTGAATATATGAAGGAAATGGGAGATTTGTAAATATCTGAAGAGATCGTCATACATACCGACCTAAATAAATATGGTAACATCTCTAATCTAATTAGATACCCTAATTTAATTTAACATACTTTAATATCTTTCCTCAGACTTAATGTACTCTAAAAAGAGGTGCTTGAGTTTGAAAGGCACAATGGACATTATTCAGATAGAAAGAGAAAACTGAAACTATAGAATGGGGCGAGCATGGGGCAACGAAATGATGAGTGGTGATGAAGCAGTAAGTAACTTCAAGTAAGCGTGCACTTTAGACGACTTCTAAGATGCGAACCCATAACACTTCAAATAGCTAACGAATGATCTAGTAACAATGCTAGTGTCAGAATTTCACCCATTGCTCTTCCGGTGGATATACACTTCTGGTGGTTGGGAGTTTAATTGTTGCACATCTTGTAGTTCTAAATGTTTTGATAGCAAATGAAAATAAGTCTCGTCATAACGACAACAGATAACAAGGTCCAGTTCATATGCTCAACACAAAGACAGGTCCGATCATCCAACACACCTGGCACAAAAAGCAAGAAGAAAAGAAAATACACATCATGTCAAAATGCATGATTTAGAGATGTTATATGTCAAAGGTATATGATTGTAACAACTCGAATTCATGTAGGAGATTACACACATGTTAGTAAAAGCAATTCACAACGAAGGATAGAAGAAATCGATCAGATCTATCAGGTTCAAGGCTCGACTTGAATAGTCGATTTCTCAAGACAGATTTGCTGCCCTTTTTCTGGAATTTCCAGCAAGTGCAAACGAAGGAAATCTGCAAATTGTCTTCAGGATACAATGAACTCTCAATCCGATTTTCAACACGAAAATTTGCACATTTAAGTGTTGAACAGATCTCTAGTTTTAACACCGATATGCCTTAAGACGTTCAGAAAAAATTCAGCAAGAGATTAAATCGAGAGTAATTGCACAGAAGATGATATAATCGTCAGGATTTTGAGTTAATACTTCTGGATTATATTATCCAGGATTTATATCATTTGAAAGGTTATGGATTTCTTCCTGAAGAGGTGTTAAAGAGCCTCTTCAAGAAATCCATACCCATTCACAGCAAATAATTGCCTTTTCATGAAAGGACATGACTCTTGTCCTATGGCAGTTATTTCTGTACCCATTCAGACAGAAACAGTTATCCAATAAGAAAAACTGTATCCACATAAGCGACACGTGGCATAGGTGCCACATGTACAATCATGTCATAATTACTCTCAATAAAAACAAATTAATAAAACATCAGGGTACCATGGCCCAAAAAAATTGAACCGAGTGCCAAAAAGACTAAGGCTTTCTTAGCTCCTTGCGACGATGCGAACGTGCTAAGTGCGCCTAATAAAGCGCCAAAAAGCGCCCAAGCAGCCCTACAGCCCACGCCGCGCGCGCGTGCGCGGACGGTGCTTCGCACCGTCCTCGAGGAGATTCGAACCCTGGTTGCATAAGCAAAAACCCCTTCTCTTACCGACTGACTATACACACTATTTATGGAAAGTTTAAATAATTAATATATTTATTTACTTTCTACAAATAATTTTTATTTTTGAAATTTATTTTTATTCTAAAAAACACCAACAATCCCCCACAATTTCAAAAATAAAATCAGATTCGGAACGAATGGCATATCAGTATAAATAGGTGCATAAGTAAAGGTATCTTTTGGATTTGAACCTTTACTTTAGTGTATACGTATCAAAGTTATGCCAGGTACTTAGTGACCCATTAGTCTTGAACTAAGGACCTTATATGACTCACCGGACACATAACACACATCTATTCATATATAACTGGAGATCTTTAAGTTCGCACATTTCTGGCCTTGTGCGTATCCTTATTTCATGAGTATTGTAGAGACGATCCCAATCTCTTCAAAAGCGGCCTCACTTCTCTACTCATATAGGTAGATCTATCAAAGATGATTCTGCTTCATCTCAACAAAATCTGCTTATAGATCTATTAAGAGTTAGTACTCAGCCTCTTATGAAATGCAGAAACCAAACACTAGACTTTTTAGGAATGAGACTCATTTTATTTTTCTAGTGTATATTTCAGTCACATACTTGACTTGTTTGTCCCTTTGAACCTAGCCTATATTTCAAAACATAGGTAGGGTTGCCATCAAGAGTGAAAGTTACATCTTTATGGATCTTAGTCCCATTCCTTTAGTGGTTCTTCTTATTTGATCTCTTGATAAACCTTTTGTCAAGGGATCTGCTAAGTTCAGGATGGATTTAACATATTCCACTGTGATTACTCCATCTCTTAGCAATCCTTTAACAAAGTTATGCCTTAGACCTACATTTCTAGACTTACCATTATAAGTCTTACTCATAGCACGACAAAGAGTAGCCTGACTATCACAAAAGATAGATATGGCAGGAGTAGGTTTTGGCCAATACGGGATTTCCAACAATAAGTATCTTAGCCATTCACCTTCTTTACAAGCAGCACCAAGTGCAATAAACTCACTTTCCATTGTAGAGTGAGATATGCACGTTTGTTTCTTAGATGCCCATGATATTGCTCCTCCCCCAAGAGTGAATATCCAGCCACTTGTAGATTTAGATTCTATGCTATCTGCATTCCAGCTTGCATCGCTGTACCCTTCAAGTACAGCGGGATATGATTTATAATGCAGTCCATAGTCTATGGTTCCTCTTAGATACTTTAAAACTCTGGAAATTGCATTCCAGTGTACTTGTCCTGGATTACTGGTATACCTGCTTAGCATTCCTACTGTGAATGCTATATCGGGTCTAGTGCAATTCATTGCATACATTAAACTCCCAATAACACTCGCATATTCTTGTTGTGCTTTACATCTACCAGTATTTTTAACCAATTTAATACTTGGATCAAATGGAGTTGAAACCGGTTTTACTATCATAATGATTAAACTTCTTTAACACTTTCTCTAGGTAATGAGATTGTGTTAAGGCCATTCCATCATTAAGATTATAAATCTTAATACCTAATATTACATCGGCTTTGCCCATATCCTTCATGTCGAAGTTGGTACTTAGAAACTTTTTAGTTTCTTTCACACTGTCCTCATTTGGTCCAAATATTAGCATATCATCTACGTATAGGCAGATAATGATTTGACCTTTAATATATATGCACTTATCTGCTTGGTTTACTCTAAAACCATTAGATTGTACTACTTGATCAAACTTCTCATGCCATTGTTTAGGAGCTTGCTTGAGCCCATAGAGAGATTTGACCAGTTTACACACTTTCTTCTCTTGCCCGGGTTGAACAAACCCTTCAGGTTGTTCCATATAGACTTCCTCATCTAGATCACCATTTAAGAATGCCGTTTTAACATCCATTTGATGGATTACTAGGTGGTGAATTGCTGCAAGAGCAATTAAAGTCCTGATGGTAGATATTCGAGCAACAGGAGCATATGTATCGAAAAAATCGATTCCTTCCTTTTGTCTAAATCCTTTGGCTACCAATCGAGCTTTAAACTTATTTATAGTTCCATCAGGATTGAACTTTCTTTTAAAAATCCACTTACATCCAATAGGCTTAGAACCTGGTGGAAGATCGGCCAAACACCAAGTGTTATTTGAGACTATGGAATCCATTTCATCGTTTATGGCTTCCCTCCAAAACTGTGCATCAGGAGATGAGAGAGCTTCACTAAGTGTTGATGGATCACTTTCAATACTTAGTGGTAGAGTAATCTCCTTTTTATTCCATTTATATCCCCTTCTACAAGGAACATATAGAAATCTGGGCCAAAAGATGTTTCTTTTCTTGCCCTTTTCGATCTCCTTGGTTCATTTCCTTCTAGATGAGTGTTAGATTTATCATGAAAGTTGTTAGGCTCTTCGTTCATTGGTTCTATTATATTTTCATCAACTTGCCTTTTTGTATGATGATTCATATAGTCTTTGTATACTGTATTTTCAAAAAATATAGCATCCCTAGACTCTATAATCATGTTTTTGTCAGCAAAAGAAGTTTGTTCTAGAACCAGGAATCTATATACAGGACTATTAATCCCATAACCTACAAAGGCACACTTGATTCCTCTAGGACCTAACTTTACTCTCTTAGAATCAATAATCCTGACTTCTGCTATACTTCCCCACACTTTGAAGTAATGAAGATAAGGTTTCTTCTTTTTCCATAATTCATATGGGGAGATATCCAATTTTTTGTGTGGGATAGCATTCAGAATACGGTTTGCAGTTAATAATGCTTCCCCCCACAAATTCAGTGGTAATCCAGAATTTAATATCATACAGTTGATCATCTCAACTAATGTCCTATTTTTGCGTTCCGCTAGGCCATTTTGCTGAGGTGTGTAAGGTGCCGTAAATTCATGGATTATACCATATGATTCACAGAAGTCGTTGAATTCATTAGAAGAGTACTCACCCCCTCTATCACTTCTGAGTGCTTTAATCTTTACGTTCAACTGATTTTCCACTTCGGCCTTATAAAGTTTGAACTTTTCAAAGGCTTCATCTTTAGATTTTATCAAGTATACATAGGAAAATCTAGTGAAGTCATCGATAAATGTGATAAAATACCTTTTTCCTCCACGAGTTAAGGTATTATTTAAATCACAGATATCGGAATGAATTAATTCCAAGGGTTGTGATTTTCTCGTGCCAGTCCCAAATGGTTTTCTGGTTATTTTAGAATGGGCACACACATCACATTTCCCTTCTTGTTGAATTTCGTGATTTGGTATAAGGCCTAAGATCATCATTCTTTTCATTGAATGATAATTAACATGACCTAGTCTAGCATGCCATAAAGATACAGAATCCACTATATAAACGGAAACATCATTATTATTATTAATATTTAGTTTAATCATACCATTACATGAATATCCTTTGCCTACAAACATACCATTCTTGGTGATAACCAACTTATCAGACTCAATCACTATTTTGAATCCTCTCTTATTGAGAAGATCGCCTGACACTAGATTTTTAGACATGTCAGGTACATGCAAGACATTTGTTAGTGTCAGTCTTTTGCCTGATGTAAACTGAAGCTCGACTGTTCCTTTTCCAACAACGTTCGCACGAACGTTATTACCCATCTTCACTTCTTGTCCAGTTGCAATACCTTCATAGGTCTTGAAGATGTTTCGGTCCTTCGATATGTGAATGGTTGCACCAGTATCTAGCCACCATCCACCATCGGATATTACTGTGTTAGCTTCAGTAACCATTGCTACAAGTTGGTCTTCTGTCATGTTAGCCTGAGCTTTCAGTTGCTTCTTCCTGTGTCGACATTCCTTTATGTAGTGTCCTGGCTTATTGCAGAAGTGACACTTGCCCTTTTTCTTTCCTTTTTTTTAAACTCCGTATCTTTCTTTGGGGGAATAGATTTGGAGTTCTGGATTTTTGGCTTGTCATCTTCTACTATATTTGCTTTGGAATGATTTTCCGAAGCACTTTCTTTCTTGTCTCGGTTTCTGGACTCTTCTTCTATACGAAGATGTCGTTGAAGCGTTTCAAGAGTGTACTTCCTTTCATCATGTTTCAATTTCTTTTTATAATCAAACCATGATGAGGGTAATTTTGCAATTACAACACCGACTAGGAATTCTTCAGGAAGATCTACCCCACCAATCTTCAATTCATCAACCAAGTTTTGTAGTTCGGTTACTTGGGAAAGAATTGGCTGATCATTTTTAAACTTGAAGTGGACATAATTGTCGATCAGAAATTTCTGAGTACTGATCTCTTCAGTTTTATATTTTGATCCAATTTTGTCCACAAATCTTTAGCAGAGGATATTTTACGGTATGAGTTGTAGATGGAATTAGAGAGGGCGTTTAAGATATGACCTTTGCATAGAAAATCGTCCTCCTTCCTTTTCTTCGTCCGTTCTGCCTTCACTTGTTCTGAGTCATCGTCTTTTGGCTCGGTCAGAGAAGGCAGATCATCATCTAGGATGTAAGATAACTTCAGAGTTGTCAGAAAGAAAAGCATCTTCTGCTGCCATCTTGAGAAGAATTGACCGTCGAAACGATCCAGTCGTACAAAGTCTTGGTTCATGACTTGAATGGAATGAATTGCCTCCATTGTGAAAAGATAAAAATCTGTCTTGAATGTTAGTAAAAGCAATTCACAACGAAGGATAGAAGAAATCGATCAGATCTATCAGGTTCAAGGCTCGACTTGAATAGTCGATTTCTCAAGACAGATTTGCTGCCCTTTTTCTGGAATTTCCAGCAAGTGCAAACGAAGGAAATCTGCAAATTGTCTTCAGGATACAATGAACTCTCAATCCGATTTTCAACACGAAAATTTGCACATTTAAGTGTTGAACAGATCTCTAGTTTTAACACCGATATGCCTTAAGACGTTCAGAAAAAATTCAGCAAGAGATTAAATCGAGAGTAATTGCACAGAAGATGATATAATCGTCAGGATTTTGAGTTAATACTTCTGGATTATATTATCCAGGATTTATATCATTTGAAAGGTTATGGATTTCTTCCTGAAGAGGTGTTAAAGAGCCTCTTCAAGAAATCCATACCCATTCACAGCAAATAATTGCCTTTTCATGAAAGGACATGACTCTTGTCCTATGGCAGTTATTTCTGTACCCATTCAGACAGAAACAGTTATCCAATAGGAAAAACTGTATCCACATAAGCGACACGTGGCATAGGTGCCACATGTACAATCATGTCATAATTACTCTCAATAAAAACAAAATTAATAAAACATCAGGGTACCATGGCCCAAAAAAATTGAACCGAGTGCCAAAAAGACTAAGGCTTTCTTAGCTACTTGCGACGATGCGAACGTGCTAAGTGCGCCTAATAAAGCGCCAAAAAGCGCCCAAGCAGCCCTACAGCCCACGCCGCGCGCGCGTGCACGGACGGTGCTTCGCACCGTCCTCGAGGAGATTCGAACCATGGTTGCATAAGCAAAAACCCCTTCTCTTACCGACTGACTATACACACTATTTATGGAAAGTTTAAATAATTAATATATTTATTTACTTTCTACAAATAATTTTTATTTTTGAAATTTATTTTTATTCTAAAAAACACCAACACACTTGTATGCACATAAACCTATAATACGTGGAACATAGGGGACACTTAGACACAGAGTAGATTAGAGAAGAGTATTCTCATCCATTCATTTAGTGGCGCGATTATATTTTGAAGATGAAATTCTTATAAAGGAGGTAAAATGTAATAACTTGAAAATTTTCATGCACGAGTAAGTACACAAGTGCCAGTTCACATGTATAATTAAGTGTAAAACTTTTCTTTTTTGAATTAGAGTAAATGTTAGTAGATGCATGCAAATGTATGCACTTAAATACACATACACCTCTTAATGATCTTTCAGCTGTATCTTTGTGTACTCAACCGTTCATTAAACCAACTGTTGGATTTGTTATTCATCATTAGACTTAGCCATCAAATTGTCCACGTCGCTTTTGGACCACCCGTTCCTAATAAACTAACCTCAAGATCATCATATTCATCAATATAATCACCAATTCAAGATTATGATCCGTTTATCTCATACGCTCTCCAAGTAGAAGCTTAACCTACTATATGCCAAAATTGTGATCTAACGACCTCACTTTCGAGTAAACATATATTTATAGCTTTGTACAACTAGAGCTTACATATCATAACCCACTTGTTCTTTATTAATCTAAACCATCGAGAATACTTTTCATGGAACAATTAAGCTATCCAACCAAATTTTGATATGGGCCGGTACATCATCATAAAATTTATAAAGATTCAATATGTGTCATTTATATATAATAATCCGCACTTCTCGTTTTGATCCTGATACATGGATGAGCATTCTACACCGTTAAAGTCTAATTCCATCGGCTACATATGCACCGTTGATTATTTGAAGTCTTTCATACTATATATGTCCATACCTAACACTAATCATTAAAAAAAAAAAAAAAAAAAACTTATTTATAGAAGTTCAACCATTGCGGAAATCTACCCAACGCTTATTCAATCCAACTGAACCGTACATTTTCAATCGTGACACCTAATTAACAAGATTTACTATCCATCATATTTCACATCATATCTATTGGACAACCCACTTGAAAATCATGTAGCGACCATCATTACAATCCCCGGTAAATTTATCAGTTTATATTTCACATTTGAGACACATTTATACCTATTTCTGATATCACAAACCATCCGAGAGGAAATTTACCATTTCTAAACTTTAAAAAAATATAAAAAATGGTAGCCATGTGTACAACTTACACCCCACACTCTCACTCAAGATAACACAAATCCAATCCTCGGTTGTAAAATCAACCATACATCCACATCTAGACATCCTATAGAAACCCTGATAACCATTGAATTGTGAATCTAAAGGCGATTCCACCGTTGATTTTAATACGAACCTATCATACCATTCAATTGAAGAATAATCATTCAAAAGCATTTTCGATTATTCGAATTTCACATTGAGTGGGCCATTGACCATTTGGACCCTTACCCATGGCTGATCACACATATAAACCCCGCCACTCACACTTGTCTGAATTTCACAAAATCCAAAAACAATGGATTCTCAGTCAACGAAGCTAGGAAATTCGACCTATTCACGATCCCAAAGAATCTCCCTGGCTGATCTGGGCCGTCCAAACAGGAGCTCATAGCCATCCATCCCACCTTCACCAGCAGCACACATTACGGAGGGGAAACTCCCGATTTCTCCTCCCCGTCTTCTCCCCACTTCACGCAATTCGGAAAACTACCGCAAGCCGTGATCCTTGTGAGCCCCTCCTTCAATCTCGACCGTCCAACATAAATTCGTGTGGATCGGGGAATAGTAGAAAAATGAATGCCGCAAGCTTTCTTTGTCGTCGAACCGGTTACGAGTAGAACTCTTTTAGAAACTATGATTCCAAATCAATTCAGACCGTCTGCACCAGCCCCAAATGATTTCCGAATCCAAGCCAAGTTGCAAAAAGTGCGGATAGCCAATCATCGACAACCGAAATCCCGATTTTGTTGGCTTCTTGCAGAAGTGATAAAAAAAACCAGCAGAAACGTTATTTCGCGAAACCCACTAGAGAAACTTCATCCGAACTTCAATTGGTGGGGTCCACAAGCTTTGTGGGACCTATTCGGACCAACCAACATCCTCAGTTTGAAAGATTAGCCCCCGATCTCAAATCCATCATTAAAGGCTGTTTTCTTATCTGTTTAAAGATAATAACCATAATTTCTTATGGGGAATCAATATGGAATCTGAGACGTTCATCAAGTGGGCCATAATATCAATATTCAATCTCTACAAAACAATCAAGAACTGTACATATAATAAACAGTATCCAAAAAAAAACACAGTACCAAAATCAGCATTCCGTGCGTAATCCGCAAATCAAAGAGCTTTTTGGAAGCTCTAAGAGGGACATGCAAACTTTATAGAAACTATAGTTAGCTAGAGTTTTAAGTCATTGAGTTTTGAGAGAGAGAGAGAGAGAGAGAGAGAGAGAGAGAGAGAGAGAGAGAGAGAGAGAGAGAGAGAGAGAGAGAGAGAGAGAGAGAGAGAGAGAGAGAGAGAGAGAGTCCAAGCTTCAAAACGTATGAGTGCGCTAGCATGCACTTCCATTTTGAAGGAGGGCGAGATAAGGAAAGATTTGGATTTTTAGAAATATGGGTACCGCGGGTTGCCTCAACAGGTAATGTAAATTATAAGAGAAGTGGTTAGAGAAAGAAAGAGAAATTGAGTGAGAGAGAGAGAAACTGTGACTTGTTCAGTCAGTGAGTCGGGTTCGAGCCAGGACTGAGCCAGAGCCAATTCAGGTCCAGTAAAGTAAGAAGAAGAAAGAGAAGGAAAAGAGAAGAAAGAGGAAGAAAAGAAGAAGTCGAAGACATATTGAACTGCTGAGTTGACTCACTGAGTCAACATGCTGTGCTAAGCCCACAGGGATAAGTTTTAGGCTGTATTAGGCCAAGTCGGTAGGGCTGAGTTTGAGTTGAGTTTAGGTACAACAAACCTAGTACCCCTTGAGAGAAAGCTAGAAACCTTGCTAGAGTGTTTACATGCCAAACTCACATCACTTCGTGTCAAATTCCAACCGAGTCACCATTGAGTTGCACCGAGTCGAGGCGAGTTCAAGTCTGTTTTGTATCAAATCAGGTGGGTGATCCTTCCAACTTTGATATATTTTTAATTTTAATATATTCGCATACAAATCCCAACACTCTAAATCTTAGCTAAAACTGAAACCCTGAGACTAATGTAGCTACAATCCCAAATAAACTTTAAAGTCTACAAAACATGTACAGCTAGACTTTAAAATTTCAAGTGTTACATTGTGAGTTAATTTTAAGATTTGTAGAATGTGTAGATGTAGTTAATTTAATATATGATATATCTCTTCATTATTGATGTAGAGCGGGTCGAGGACACTTTCACAGCAATGATGGACTCGCGAAGGTATGATTGGAGGCAGAAATGATCCAGACCATTAAGACCTTAATCAGTCATATCTCGCAAACCAGGATGTTAGTGGATTCAAAGTTAAAAGGCAACGTTAGATGCCGATGAATGCATGTACAAAACAAACTATAACAATATCTTACGGAAGTCCAATTAGACAATCCAACAAAGTCCACGTACGATTTACAAGTCTACAAATGCTACAGGTCTACAAGTCTACAAATGGTACTAGTCACCTTCCTTCCCTCCTTGAAATTCCATAGCTCTGGTGGCATATCAGCCATTAGGTATTAGGGTTATACTCATTCATCTTCATTAAAGCTATATAGTTATAGACTTAAAAACCTCATCACCCCACTTATTCTTTAGCCCCTTCAACTTTTAATCATCCTGCTTTTAATTAGAAGATGAAACCAATAAATGAGAGAACTGCAAAAGTTTAATAAATCAAAATAGCTATATGCTCCACTCATTAGGAATTTCAAGCAAAACGCTATACCTTCACAACACAAAAGACCCCCATTTCACACAATCTATGGAAATCCTTGACCAGAGTGGTAAATATTCCAAAATCATAAGTTACTTTTCTGCACTCTTAAGACAGACATGAGCCAAACTTCACCTAAACCTACAAATTAAGCTTCTCCCAAACAATATAGATCAAGAACTTGCAAACAGATGCATTTCAAGGTGGTCCCGCCATTTCAATTTGGGTTGGATTTTCCCAACATTAACCCAACCAAAGGGCCTTAATGACCTGACTTAACGTAACCCAAATTCAAGTTGGCTCAAACAGGTTATGGTAAACCCAAACCCAAGTCCATCCAATGCAAACATATTTCAAGACCAAAACATAAATACATCAAGGTGGGTAGATCCAAAACATTTTCCAACCCTTCACCGCAAACATTGTTGTAAATATTATATATTTTTAGTTGTAAAGTGATGTAGAGTGGGTCGCGGACAGTTTCATGGCCAAGATGGATTAGAAAAGGCCTAGTCGATGACAGAAGTGATCCAGACCATTGGACCTTAAATCGGGCATATCTCACAATCTAGAATGAGTTATCTGACATAAAATATATGATTTTGGGGTAGAACAAGCTACTTTAGCCAACCAACCCGGCATAGCCAGGTTGCGCAGCCCGGAATTACGAAAAACCCCTGGATCGACGGTCGTTTCCCTGTTTAATTTCATTTTTACTATAAATAGTAAGTTTTAGTTTGATTATAACTCTTCATCCGTCGGGCTTTAGTAGTTGTGCCTATCATGAAACGAGCTTAGAATAATTAGGAAAACGGTTTGGTGAAGCCAAATAGGACACTTACTATTTTTGGCCGAAAACCTTGCGCACTAGTAGACATTACGACCGTCTATAAATAGCAAGTTTACTATTTATAGTAAGTCGCGAATTCTAGGAGTTTTAGTTGTAGTTTGATTCTGATTTCTTTCCCATTGCTTGGTACCCCTATTTAAAGGGTTGTGAACTCATTTTTATTCATTCATTAATCAATTTCGAATTTATTAGAAATTATTTCTATTTTCTGCTTTCTTTCCTCGTGGATTCGAGAAGTCTCTGTGAGGAGTCCAGAGAAGTTCTATGTATTTGGAATAGTTATCCTCTTGAGGAAGACGGTGCTCGACCTCACGTCCTCCCCTGCGTCATAAAGTAATACAAATTTTATTTCAGATTAATATTCATTTTTAATTGTACTATGCAATATTATATTTTACATTTTAAATGCGCAAATAACAATACAGATTTGCATAGTTTCCTGACGCTTTGACAAGTGTATACCGTGCTTTGGTAGACATTTATTAGTGCTTTTCAGGGATTTACCGGGGCTCATAAAGGCACGGGCCCGGTAGAAGATGTAGACCACCGGTAAAAGTCAACAATATAGTGGGACCAACATAAATGCCGGTAAAGGATGCTGGCTGACAGTAAATCCTTTACCATCGTTGCCTTTATCAACACTTGCCTAGTTGCCAGTAAAACATCTTTCGACGGTTTTCGGGTCTTTCCAGGTGATTTTGACTGCCCAGTAAAAGGTCGATTTTCTTATAGTGGTAAAACATCCATCAAGAGTAACCATGGTCGTTCCAAAAAATGCACACTATAGTTTGCAGTGATGCAAGAGCTCCAATGACAGGAAGCACAATTTTCATGAAATCAAAAAACCATCTTTCTTCTCCTTTATATATATATATATATATATATATAAGACAAAGATAGCGACTATGACTGTTGCAGGGGACCCTCCGATGCCAAAGTCAAACAAGCAAGCTAGGTCTAGTGGGATGTAAGGTTTTTGGATGTAAGACTGTGCATACCTTTCACAATTAGGGATGTTCCCATTTATAGGTGAGAGATGGCGGTAATGTAGAGGATGATCTGCCTATTTAGCAGGAGCGTATTGTAGAGGGATTCGTATCCCGAATTTGTCATGGGGTATCTCCCGAGATCCTATGCAGAGATCTTGTGAAAATCCATGTTGCGATCGTCTTCCGAGATCCTCGGCTAGGATCTCGAGTAGATACAGTCGGAACTAGGTCGGACCTAGTAGAGGCATGTGGTAAGAGTCTGATGTGGGCGGTCATTTCAAAGAGGGGTTTTGCCGACCTGGATTTATGCCGACCTAGGCCCTTTAACGAGTAATAGTCGAGTTCTTTTTGGTGTAGGGTGGATCAATGAGTTTTCCTACCTGCTATTGAAGACTGATGAAAGGTCGAGGTTGATCTTATTTCCAACCTAGATAGGAGTCAGAGGTTGAGTCTTTAGTCGTATCGGTGGCTGATCGACCCGACGAAGTGCATGGACTTCTAACCTGACCTTATCTTATTGGTCGTTCCATTTTTTCCACAACAGTAACCCTCCTACTTTCGAGCTTGCGTAGTGGGCTTGGGAAGTAGGTTGGTTTTGGTCAGGTTGGACCATTTTGTGCCTGTGGTGTCGAATCTTCCTGTCATTAACGTCGGATGGAGCAACGTACACAAGAATCAATGCGTATTTAGAATCATGGTACAATGCACTCGAGGTAATGTGTGCCGCTTGAGGTCACGTGCGCCGGTAGCACGCTTATTCGGCTTCTGACCTATGAGGTGCTGACAAGTGGCGTGCTTTCGAGTGTCTAGTTGGGTAGCAAGTGGGAGCGCTCCAATGTGTCCTAGCATGGGCAGTGAGTGAGAGCGCTCCCCGTGTCTTGGCACAGGCACCGAGGAGTCGCTTTTGGCGGCGTGTTGAGTGCAGGCATTAAATCTCATGCAGTTGAGTTGTCTATGAAGGGGGGGGGGGGGGGGGGGGGGGAACCCTAATTGTGCAAGGTGTGCTTGCACATTCACTCTGCCCATTTCTCTACTCACTCATACTTAGGAAATTTCTGGCGAAAATCCAGTCTTCGTCTTTTTCTCCAGTGATGCTCCATTTTAGATGTCTCCCTCTTTTTCCCCCTTTTAATTTTCTTTTTCTTCAAAGTTTTGACTCCCGGTCGTTGTCCATTAAAGAGGGAATGTCAGGATCACCAGAATAGCGGGGGAAATTGCCCTAGCGTGATGATGGGCCAGACGACCTTTGCCCCATGTCGAACCCACCATCACCGTTAATGATGATGAGCAACAGAGATTTTCGGAAGTCCTGTGATCTGAGGATGGCCGCCCGGTCTTTGGTTGAGCGACCCGAGGATGTCGAAGGAGATGCTCCTACGGCGGAGGAGGTCAGCGAGTCCTCGTCAGAGGCAGAGGAGAAGGGGCCAGTTGGGTTGACGCTGAGGGAGGCCGACTTGGTGCGGATTAGGTCGGGGTACCACATTCCAGACTTTGTGGTACTCCGAGCTCCCGTACTTGGTGAGCTTTTGAACGAGCCTTAGGCAGGAGAGGTGACCATATTTCTGGTCGCCCTCCAATGTGGCCTGAGGCTCCCTCTCCAGCGCGTAGTTAGGAGAGTCCTCTTGCATTTAGGGTTGACCCCCAGGAAGATAACCCAAATGCTTGGAAGGTGCTGGTGGGGTCATTCATCATTTGGTCTGAGCTCGACCAACTCGAGCTGATTGTGGATGAATTTCTCCACCTGTATCAAGTGAAGTCCAATCCCTTCGATGAGGGTTGGTATTATTTTTTTCGCCAGGTAAAAGACTGGTGGGGCAATAATTACGGACACTCTGACCTCGAACAAGGGTTGGGAGAGTAAATGATTTTAGGCATCAGGAAACTAGGAGGCTCTAGCGAGTAGTGGGCTACACTCTCGGGTTCCAACGCCAAACCAGGTCAGTATATTCAAATTGCCTTTTCCTTAACCTATTTAGCCTTCTTTGTTTTTTATTGTGATTGTTCTTGGCAGTTCTGCCTAAGTACCCTGTCGGAGTGGGCGAGGAGGAGCTTGCTCGGATAGCTTGTAGCATCTCAATTTCATATAGATAATTTTACGCACACCTAGACATATATATCCACATCACGAGGAATATAGTGAAAAATTAAACCAAATGAATTAGTGTAAATGGTACAAGTAATTAAATTTTGGGGATAAAATTTTTGTTTAAGGGAGGTAGATTGTAACACCCCGAACTTTTCAATGCCCGAGCATTGAAAGTTCTCGAGTGTTACCATAAAATTTAACTTATTATATATATGTTTACGATACCAATTTAGCTATCCTAACTTTACATCTATTCTCCAACATAAATATGACCGTTGAGGATAATCTCCATCCATAGATCAAGCCATCTGACCATTGATTTTGAGATATGATCATCATATACTCAAGTATTCTCACTCGTCCATCATAACCAACCATTCATTCAACTATTCACCATTAGGTAAAGATATATCTGATCGTCCACTCTGAGTAAAGACCACCTGATCATAGTTACACATATTGAACAAAGATTCTGGTCTTTCATCTTATTTACCACCTATGAATATGCTTAACCCACTATCAGAACTACAATCTGAGGAACTAATTACACATGTGAATAAGTTACTTTAATCTAATGGTATACATGTTTTACCTCTCGATCACTCCAAAAACTCACTTTATGTTCATCTATATATGAAATTGACCGTACACCTACTTATATACATGATCAAAGTACTAACCATCAAGTTTTTCTATTTTTAACATGTTATCTGACCATCCATTATATTGGTTGAAATACGTACATTCTCTTAATTAATTTGGTGAATAATTCTTTATTCATAATGATTTAGATATAAGTTCTTTTATAAAAATTACTTAGAAACGTACCTATAACTATGTAGAATCATTAGATTTTCCAAAGCTCTCATATCAACAATAATTACGAAAATGTCATTAACCTAGACCCTTGAATTCTAAATCACATGGTTCTCAGAATCTATTTGATGTGAAATTTTATACCATACCTATGTATCATAAATTAACCATACATGTCAAAATTTAGCCCTTAGATCATTGTAAAAGTGACCCAATTGACAAATAAGCCCCTTAATCGTTTATTTTAGTATCCATCGAGTGAAGAAACCTCGTGGGTAGTTGTAGTATGATATTTTCTTTTATATGAACGATTTGGATTGCCCATTATATGGATCAAGTGTGAAATATGAAGACTCCACTTTGGTAGATTTTTTCTTGGGCGCGAAGTTATCCTTTCTAGGCTTACTAACTCCTTATAAATATGGATATTCTGATTTAACCACTTCCTGCTGTCTATCGCAACTCAAATCTGGATCACACTTTGGTCTCATATGACTACAAGATTATAAAAAATTTATACCCCGTTCTATGATCCTACACCGTTGAAGGTTGAAGCCAGTTCCTTCCTTTTGGTATAAAAGGTGAAATTTTAGATCTAGGCTTTTTCCACCATCGATCAACCACAGAATTCTATCCAATCATTTGCCTATCCTGACTACACATTTCTTCTAAAATTGAGCCTTGATCATCAAGTGTAAACCATTAATTGAAATCAAGTTTGTTTTAACACTCGTAAGGAGAATTTTCAAGATAGGCCAATCTAAATTTCGGATCACCAAGAAAATCATATACCCCGACTCTATTCGACGACCCTGATACAATGAATGAATTAGATTTAAAGAAAGATCGTCAGAAAAGGATAAATTGGAGATACTCAATCCAAGTGGGATGTGAAACATACCCTCTCACACGCCCACACTCCTTTATAAAAGGAGTGTGCGTCCCCTCTCTACTCGCACGCCCAAATCTCTCAATGCCCAAGGAAGAGAGAGAAAGAGAAAGAGAAAGCTTACATGTCATCATCCTCTTCCGTCTCCACATGTGTGGTATCTCCTTCTTGTTCAAGCGATGTCGTGATTCATGTAAAAGCTTTTCCACATGGATATCTACCTAGGGTTTAGATCGAAGGCTAAGGTGAAGAATTCCTTTAAGCTTATACTAATTTGAGTTGATATGATTTATCTTGTTTTTGTATACTTTCATATTACTATGAATAATTTTCCATGCAATTGATTGATCTACCATTATAAATTATTTATCCTTTTGGAATTATGGTTAAGGTATGATTTTAATTATGCGTGATTTTTATGAATTTATGTGGGGTGATGGATACAAGCCTTACCCTTTGCCAATTTTGAGAGCGATGGTGCTTCCACTCTATATTGAGATGGCTTTTTGCTCGTCTTCCTTTATTTTTGTTGAGTTAGCCTATTTGCTACTCTTCTCATTTATTGAGTTAGCTTATTACTACTCTTCTATTTTATTAGGTCAACCTTGTGCTACCTCCCTTTATGGCTTGGGCATGTGTCTTGGAATTCCAAAACCCTCATGGTTCGACTTATTCATCTATTAATGCAAGTGATGTGTTATAGGCCTCATATATAGTGCTTCATATATATTATCGTAGACGTAATGTGTTTCGAGTAGAGTTCCTGTTGGTCGGCACGTAATTCCATGGGTTGATGAGTGGTGCATAATCGATGTAAGTAAATCGTTATGCGTGCTACATCGCTTCTCGGGATTGGATGTTGCAAATAGTCACTCAATGAACATATCGTGTCACGTAAATCTCCTAATCGTATTATTGTGTCGCCTTGAGACGTTCGCATAAATCCACATTAATGTTGGACACGCCAACAAAATCTCCGTAGTATGGGATGCGGTGCTAGCCGGGTTTTCCATGAACAATATTCTACACTGTGATGACCATTACGTATGATGGACCGCACACGATATGTTAGGCATGCATTCATGTAGATTAGTTGCGCATACTGATACCACTCGTAGTGGTGGAGTATGAGACGTATCAGAACCCTCACATTATTCTTATAAATCTCTTGAATTATTGTTAATGTTAAAAGGATAAACATCACTATGAGTAGGACATTAACCCTCTCCATTATACAAATATTGCAAGTGAATTACATGTTGATGATATGACCGATAATTATTCTATGAAAGATTCTTTTGAAAAGAAAAGAAGAAGGATAACACCACGAATTGTTTTATTTTTATTTATTTTTCGCTGTAAACTTTAATAATGTGATAAGCTCCCATTGAGAGGGCATTAAAGAATTATTTATACGCTTTTTACTCTAATGGAATAATAAATACAGTCAATTTTATTTCCATAAATGGTTACCTTCGTAAATGTAACTGGATGTGATTTATCTATAAAAAATAAGGTGCGATTTTGAATCATTTATTTTTATATTATTAACACCTGAAATTCTCAGGCACGAGTATGTACTCGGGCTGGGAAAATTCGGGATGTTACATAGCTGTAGTGAGATCAGTAGATGTCGAGCTGAGATCTTGGAGGCGATTGATCATGCTCGATCTGCTTCTTAAGTTAGGTCTTGCTTTATCCATAACAGGTATATCCTTAAAAAAATTAAAGAATTATTTCATTCTCGTGCGCTTGCTGATAACTTCTTTTCGTCATGTAGGAATGCCAAACTAGATGAGCTCGAAGCGCAAGGCCCCTTCTATGGCCAAGGTGGCTCAGAAGAAGCAAAGGCTAGCCCATAAGAGGAAAGGGACTGCCTGCTCGTTGTCCTCCACTGGTCAAGAGGATGCGAACATCATCTCCACCACTGTTCCTGCAACTACCCCTTCGGGTCCGCCATCGGTCTTGGAGGTGGTCGGGGCCGCTACGGGGGCGACTTCTGCTGTTAAGGCCCGTCCTTCCAAGGTTCGAGGGGCTCCTGACTGCGAAGTCCGCTCCCTTTCACCTCGGGTAGATAGTCTGGCTAGTAGCCGAGGTGGTGGGACTTGGGGGCCTCTCAAGTCAGCCTGTGTCTCGACAGAGAGCCTCCTACCCTGGATAGATCGACATGTCCCTAATGCTAAGTCTACCCGGGTGATGAATATGTCTTCGGATGGAGTCGTGGGTCAGCTGGCAACATTCTTCTATAGGGTAGGTGTAACACCCCAAACATTTCCATACCCGAGTATTGAAAGGTCTCGAGTGTTACCATGGAAAGTAACATAATATGTACATGTGTACGATACAAATCTATCCTAACCTTACATTTATTCCCTAACATGAATCTAACTGTTGGGGTTCCACATGTCAGATAAAATCTTGGTCTGGAATGCCCCCACGATCAGGACTCTTAAGAGACTGATTCGTACCCATAACCCATGGATTTTAACCATTTTGGAGCCCATGATCAGGGAATCCAGAAGAACAACGATTGGTCTCAAGTTGGGCTACTATTCCTCTTTCTCTAATGGAAAGGGGGGGGGGGGGGGGGGGATTGGGATTTGGTTTTTAGTAGGAATCTGCCAGATATTGTGTTGTGGTCTAAATCTAGTCAGGCCATCTCACTCTCAGTCACATTGCCTCCTCTTCAAGTTCTAGTTATCCTTTCGTTTATGTACACAAAATGTACAAGGCTTCAGCGGAAACCTCTTTGGGAGGAGATGGCAGTGATGGACAGAGTTATTCAGGGCCCCCGGGTCATAAGTGGAGACTTCAATACAGTTGTTGAAGCGGCGAAAAGGAGCCGGAGACATCAAGATCTTGGCATCTCTAGGGAGTTTGCTGAAACCATTAATAATGCAAGCCTGCTTGATGCATGATTTTCCGAGAACCGCTTCACCTGGTGCAATAACCAGCAGGGCCCTGCTAGGGTGTGGGCTAGGTTGGATAGAGTTCTTATGAATGGCCTATAGAACTCTTCCTTCCCTAACTCACAGGTGGAACATCTTCCCCATTCCAACTCAGATCATGCTCTCTCTGTTGGTTCTTCCTTAGCAAATTTTTGCGGGCCCCAAACCAGTTCGGTTCCAAAGGATGTAGCTACAACATGAGTCATTCCAGTAAGTTGTGAAAATAGCCTGGGAGTCTGAGAATTCGCTAGACCCCATAGAGAACCTTTTGGTTAAGCTTCAGAAGGTCAAGAATTCCCTCAAAGTCTGGAACAAGGAAGTGTTTGGAGACATTTTGTTCGGATTAAAGAGGCGGAACGTGCTGTCAAGATTTTGATGAGAAGCTTCTTCTTCTTCATGACTCCCCTGGGGAGGAGAGTCAGGTTCACCTAGATCTCAGCGAGGCCAAGGCCACCCTCTGTCGCTTGGAGCTCATGGAAGAAATATTTTGGAAGCAAAAGGCTAGAAACTGTTGGAGGAGGGAGACATGAATACAAAATTTTTTCATGCCTCGGCCATGAAAAAAAAAGGAGATCGATGATCAGGTCCATAGAGCTAAACTCGGGGAGAATTGTTGAATCCCAAGATTTAATCAAAGTGGAGGCCGTGAGATTCTTCCACATGCTCTTTTAGTAGGGGCGATTGATTTGGAGGAGGGTCTCCTCTCAGCTATCCCAGATATGGTAACAGTGGAAGATAATTTCCATCTCATGGTTGTCCCGTCCCTTCTGGAAGTTAAGCAAGCAGTCATGGACCTTCCAAGAAATGGTGCGTTAAGCCCCGATGGCTTTTCAAGAGCTTTTTTCACTAGTTGCTGGGACATAATAGGCTTGGACCTCCTGAAGGCAGCCTCGTCCATCTTCAAAGGTGGTTCCTTCCCGAGGGCTTTCACGGCTTCGCTTATATGTCTTGTTTCCAAAGGTTCTGCGCCAAAGAAATTTTTTGACTATAGACCTATTAGTCTCTGCAACAATGTATACAAAATATTTGCTAAAATCATCTCGACAAGGCTGAGTAAGGTGCTCCCAAAGTTGATTTCTCCCCAGCAAGGAGCTTTCATCCAAGGGAGATCGATGGCTGAAAATATTGCGCTCTCCCAAGAAATTTTGCGAGACTTGAACAAAAGAGTGTGAGGCTGGAATATAGTGGTTAAGTTGGACATGGAGAAGGCGTACGATAGAGTTGAGTGACATTCCTAAAGAAAATTCTGGGGTGGTTTGGCTTCTCAGGCCCATAGGTGAAGCTAGTGGAGCGTTGCTGGTCTAACTGTTGGTTTTCGGTGCTAATCAATGGAGAATCTGCGGGTTTATTTAAGTCTACTAAAGGCCTCAGGCAAGGAGATCCGTTATCTCCTAGTTTGTTCATTTTGGCTGCAGAAGCGTTGAGCAGGGGAGTCACAAATCTGATGGATAGGGGCAGCTACACCCCCTTTCAGCTAGGTAGGGGATGTCCCCGGGTTTCCCATCTAGTGTATGCTGATGATACACTTTTATTCCTTAATGGGGGTATAAAATCGATACAGGCTGTGAAGCGATTCCTTGATTCCTATCAAAGGGCTTCAGGTCAGAAGGTTAATCTGCTTAAAAGCAGTTTTCTCTGTTCGGGGCGCCTTCCTGCCTCTGGGGCCTCCACTATTCAGCGGGCTCTTGGCATGTCGAGAGCCTCTTCTAATCTCTATACTTGGGGGTTCCAGTTGGAGCGGGGAGAAGGAAAATAGCAGATTTCCAGCAGTTGATAGACAAGGTGGACAGCAGGATCAGAGGGTGGCAGTTTAGATGCCTATCACAAGCGGGTAGGGCTACGCTTCCGCAAAATGTGCTGAGTAGTATCCCAGTTCACATGTTAGCAGCAGCCCTGGTTCCTTCTGCAGTGTTAAAGGCTTTGGAAAGAAGGTTTGCGGACTTCTTTTGGGGCTGGAATGAAGGCAGGGAAGAAGCTCCACTGGAGTGGTTGGTTAGACATTACGACCCCCAAATCAAAAGGGGGTTTGCGTATCAGAAAATTGGCAGAGGTAATGAAAGCGCTGCGCCTTAAAATGGTTTGGGCCGTTAAATACCAAGGAGCCTGTAACCTTTGGGGGACTTTCATGGCAACTAAATACAACTAAGACTTGGCTGATGTTGGTTCTGGGCAGGGGATGTCAGCAGCTTCCCCTATGTGTAAGAGAATCCACAAGCTTTTTCCACTCATGGAAGCTAAGGTGATTTGACAGATCGGGAAGGGTGATCACAATCTTTAGAGAACAAACTGGTCAGGCCTGGGTTCTTTGGAGAGCAGAGTGATGACTCCTATTCCTGTGGTGTTGAGGGACTTGGAGATCCGCAACTTCCTGGGCCGGGCCGGGCCTCTTTCGTCATCGGCAGTGCCCTCTTTTTCTCGCAGGAGACCATCAACTTTGTCTTTCACAAAGGTTTCAGTACTTCAGACGAGCCAGCAATGCCTGTCTGACCCTTATCCCCTAATGGCGAGTTCATAGTGAAAACGGCCTGGAACTCTAGCAGAATGTCTAGGCCCCATGTCGAATGGGTGAGGAAAGTGTGGCACGCCCTGCTGCCTCCCAAGATCTCTCCCTGGCCTGGAAATTCATCAAAGGTGCGATCTTGGTCGAGTGCGCGGTGCAGGCAGAGGGATTTCTTTAGCGTCGCAGTGCGTCTGCTATGACAGGGTAGCAGGTCAGGCCCCAACGTGCGAGACAACCCTTCATCTCTTCCTCCTTAGTGATCGGGCTGCAAAATTTGGTCACACTTCACAGCTATTTTCGACAGGAACATTCTGGTAGTTAGTTCAATTGAAGAAAGGATGCTTCAATGGTGGGATGGGCCTGCTCTTGGGGGGTGGGGTGGGGTCCTGAATAAACTGATCCCCTGTTTCATTCTATGGGAGATTTGGAAGGGCAGGAATGAAGTGAAGTTTGAGGGTAAGCACCCCTCATGTCAAGCACAAATCTTACGGGTTAATGGGTGGGCGCAAGCGATCATCAAGTCTCGGAACCCTGCGCAGTCCAATATGTAGGCAAACAGTCGTATCCTAGTTGTCTTGGGAATCGCAGCTTGTGCCTTCTCACCTAGGAGGGCCCAGGTAGTGATATGGCTCAAGCCTCCGACTAATTGGGTTAAGATAAATGTGGATGGGTCTTCTATAGGAAGT
>JAJHSJ010001538.1:0-52210 GCA_021015155.1 Magnolia officinalis | reverse complement strand
TTTTTTTTTTCACTGAACAATGGGCCCCATTGGTATAACTTGAAAACTCCAACTTAACTATACAATCACTTAGCCATAGGGCTGAAAGTCCGACGGGTTGGGTTGGGTCGGCTTGGGTTGGTGCTCAACCTTAACCCAACCTGTGGGATCCCGGTCTTTTACAACATCGCTCGTGTGCACACGTCTCCCAACTTGCACCGGTGATAGACTATATACTGCACCCTAGTGCACCTAGAAAACTCACCAAAGTGATTTGTTCTGGATAATCTTGAGACCTCTATCATGTGGATCGCGTCGTCATTGCGGTCGCAATGGTGAAAACCGTGTGTCAATCCAATGCTCCGTTAGTGAGATATGACCCATCGAATGTACGACCCAAATTATGTATATAGTAACACAAGCAACCTTTATTTTGCTAGGCCCATTGGACTTGAGCCCATGTAGGCCTAAAGTCCACTTTTAGAGCATGAAAATTACCAACAAATAGGATAATTGTTACATGATAAAATAAGAATCTATCACATATAAGACAAAATTGGATTCTATCCCAAAACTCATCATTAGCTCTCTCCCCATGCCTTAGAAACTAATCATGACTCATGTCCACCTCATCCTATACATTCATTCATCCAATGCATGTCTTGATTTGTGTCACATCACTTCAAACAACCAATTGCAACACTTTACTTCATCATCCATCATGCATCACCTGCAACCCATATCCTTATCCATCCATTAGTTAACGCATGTTTAGATTTCTTACCTTAGCCAATGCATGTTTAGATTTCTTCTACCTTAGCCAATGTATGCTTAGCACCATCCACCTCATCCATCCACTACCCATACCATACATCACATTCCACCTCACTTTTAGTACCAATGAGATCCCATGAACTTGCTACATCATTTTGCCACCTCAACGCCCAATTCCCTATATAGAGTAGGAGTTCTCTTGCACTTATTCTTTTCCTATACTTAGAAAAATTCTGAGATTTTAAGAGAGAGTGAGAGAGAGTGGGGCCAAGGTGTGGCCCACCATTGATCAAGAGGGAGTGGACTACACCACATCATCCAACCATCCATCCATTGAAGTGAGTTTACACCCCTCCTTCCATCTTCCTCATCCTCCTCTTTCTTTCCCTTTTTATTTTCTGGATATGTGTGGGCCCCACTGGTGTGGAGTTCTTGTGTGCATGTATTTATATCTATGGTGGTCAGCAAAGTGGCCCATGTCAGTATGGTCCACCATGATGAACATCATATCTACACCCTTCATTTGTAATCCTGTTTTTGTTTCTAGACAACAAGTTCTAAAAATCATATAAAATCAACCATGCTAAGATCGAAGTTGAAACGGATATTATGAATCACAATATGCACTAATTCTGGACCAAATTTTGTATCCATCCAACAGTCCAAACATCCATAACATCAAGTTTACTTGGCTGCTGTCCAGCAGCACATGCAGGATTTCGATTTGCCTAAATGAACCCATTTTTAATTCTTTTAATGAATATATTAAAGAAATATGTCCGTTGGATTCGTAGGAAATCGAACCAGCTTTCCAACGGTATATAATAAGCCTCAATCGGAGTTCGGACGACTGATATCTTAGCCTTATACGAAAGATGTATTTGAGAGCTTATTATGACCATTCTTGTTTGGGCCATATCCGTGATTCCAACGGTCAGATGTATTTGATATTTGCTCTTAACTTACTTGAGATAGTTAATAATCATATTTGTAGTCCCTATGGTCAAATTCTTTCATGATAAATTTAGAAAATTCTGAACTGATAGATACTTCTGTAAGGACAAATCTTGAATTTCTATGTGTGGTCCAGATGGATCCAAGGCTCTGTATGGTTGAAAACCTATAAACGGTCTGAATGAATTTTTTCCAAACCATCCATTAGATCAGATCTTCCAATAGAGAATCTGATCATAGAGATGTCGTCAATATATATTTCATGTGTTACTTGATGAATATGTTGGATCTATATTAAACATAATAATTGTTCTCTCATTGACCCACTTGGGTGTGAGATTACTTGTGATTTGTGAATTTTATTAGTTCATCCAATCTGGGAACCCATGTATATTTTTGTGTCTCTTATTTTATTTTGCTAGTATGTGGGCCCCACTTACCATTAGATCTATTTCATTCCCTTTACATTTTTGTTTGCTGAAAATTTTCCAAGTACTTTATTTTTTTTTTTTTATTTTTTTATAACACAGGCACACACAACCCTACACTCACGCCTTAGTGGGATTTCACCACCTATGGATACTCGAACCCTTGACTGGGTGTTGAAACTCTAGGTACTTAACTGTATTGCATGTAGGCCTCTTTGACACCTTGTAGTGGGCCTCACACTCTGTACTTAAGGGTCTTCACTTTGGGGGATGTTTAATCCTTATATAAGTGAGATGGGATGTCCTACCTTTTTGTCAGGAATGATCCCAAAGTATTTGGAAATTGGGCCCTAAGTTGTGACAGACCCCATTTTTGAAAATGGTTTGATTATTTGTATTTTTGTACCAACTTTGGGCCTCTGTGGTGGGCCACACGCTGGAGGTTTGACAAGGCCACCAATTGGAACCTCTAACCTACACTAATGAATAGATAAATAATATTTTAATTGGGCCAAATCAGACCCCACATGATCAAGGAGTGGATGTCAAAATGTGATCAGGCATGGTTGTGCAGAAAAATTATGTGCATAAAATCAAAGTGCCTATGTTTGGCCCTATACCAATTATTATGTGTGCACAACCAGTTGGTCCCAACTTATAATTTTTGAAGTGCATATATAGTACAACCAAAGGCACCTGACGGTACACTGAAATGTGCTTCCTTGTGATCATGGGATATACTTAAAATCGGGTCAAAACTAATTCTGCACTATATTTCCTACACAGTGTCTCCAAGTACCCATGTTTGGGTCATCACCGTAAATTGTACTCACCCAACCAATGAGGCCTGCCTTAAAATTTGTAAAGCCCATATATAGAGCTACCAGGTGGTTACTCTCTTTCACCATATGTAGGCCCCACTTGATCATGAATCTAACTCTAAAATGGCCCAGAACCAACATTGCACAGAAATCTGTTTGATGTAAAATTTATGTGGGGCCACGTCAGTGGGGTCCACCACCTTCCCAAAGCATTTCATGCAATATCTAAACTCTAAAAAATAACTTTAAGGTGTTGTTAGGCTCAAAACCTTAAGTGGGCCATCTAGTATGGACTATCTTGTATGGGCCTTACCTTCCATGTGATGAGGCCCAATGTGATGTATGTGAGGCCCTTGTATAAGACCCATTGTGATGTGTATAAGGCCTATGTGGTGAGGCCTACTGCGATGTATATAAGTCCCCTGTGATGAGACCCATTGTAATGTATATGAATCCTATGGGATGAGGCCTATTATGATGTATATCAGGCCTATGTGATGAGGCCCATTGTGATGTATATGAGGCCTATGGGATGAGGCCCATTGTGATGTGATGAGGCCCATGTGATGAGACCCATTGTGATGTATGTGAGGCCCATGTGATGAGGCCCATTGTGACATATGAGACTCTTGTACAAGGCCCAATTATGATGTTGATCCCACCATGATGTATATGATAATATTTATGATGCCCATCCATTTTTCGAGCTAGTTTAAGGGCCATGAGCCCCATTGTGAGATAGTCTCTATAGTGGGTTGCATTCTAGGAGACAATGGTGGTTAAATGTCCAAATTATAAACTCCCTAGGGCCCATTGCTAAGCCCATTCCCCATTGTAAGTTAGAATCTAAGGCGGGCCGCACTTTAGGAGCGGTGATGGTTAAATGTCCACGTTGCAAACTCTCTAGAGCCCATTATTAAGCCCATTTCTATTTTTCCCTTACTGGACCCTTATTGAGAATAATGCTTTCCACCATACTCTATAGTACTACTCAAACCTTGGAACCCATCTTGTGGCCATGATATGTAGGTCCGTTGTGATATGTAGGCCATATGTAGGACTGTTGTGATAAGTAGGCCCATTGTGATATGTAGGACCGTTGTGATATGTAGGCCCATTATGATTGTAGGAGGCCCATTGTGATTGTATGAGGCCCATTGTGCGAGGCTCGTTGTGATTGTATGAGGCCCATTATGATTGTAGGAGGCCCGTTATGATGGTATGAGGCCCATTGTGATTGTATGAGGCCCATTGTGAGAGGCCCGTTGTGATTGTATGAGGCCCATTGTGACTGGATGAGGCCCATTGCGATGTGTGAGGCTCATCGTGATTGTGTGAGGCTGATCATTATTATGATTGATAATCATGCATGGCATACACCATGATTCATGCTCATGCGCATCATTTGCATGCTTGTTATGAGGAGTAATTGACCATAACATATGTCATTGGGCTGGTTGTTTTTGGGACTCCTTGAGAGACGGAGTTGTCCCACATGAGCGTGCGGTACCTGCGGGACTGGATTGTATGACTCATGCATCTTGCATTTGTGTGATATGATTTCTATTTGCCCTAGCGACATCAGGGCTGAGGCCTCCTCAGGCATATCATGGATGACAGGATTGGACACCAGAAATGTTTTGGTTCTACATGGGGCGCCATAAATGTCCCTGGGTGAAAGTCCCTAAACCCTTATGGTACCAAGAGGATGCTCTAACGTCGAGACTGAGTGGATGTATGAGCACACGAATGCCAAATACCATTAGGCCACGTCTCCCAGTGTGTCGTGGTCGGTTGGAAGGGGGTGTGGCCTTACCCACCCGAGGATAGGGGCAATGCTAGGCTGAGTCTGACCAGCTCGTAAATGGGTCCGCTATCGACGTGCCAGATATGTATTGACAGACTATTGGCCAGGCGGATAGTGAGGTCTCTTACGCTCACTTGGATTGTGCCCTTGGGGGAGGGGCAGTGCCATTTGGAGCGTACTAAACCCTGGTGATTGTCCATAGAGGAACTGTACTGATACGTGAATTCAGATGAGGACTGACATGACTTGTGATTGCACCTTGCATATGACATTGGCCACGTAGGCCTTGCATTGCATAGCCTTGGTATGGCTGACGGTATTGTACTAAACCCTGGTGATGATCCCAGAGATGTGCGGTACTGATATGTGGACTTATTGAGCAGGAGTTGCGTATTCAGCATTTGACTTATTCATTCATTATCCACTCGGGCTGGTGGTGCGCAACCAAATCATTATGAATACCTTCGCAATGGCCAGGATTTCAGTTGGGGCGAGCGACCAACCTGAGATCAGGAGTTTATCACATTGAGTATAGATATCCAAATTTAGGTATGAGATTGATTTGGATAGAAGTCCCTTGTGTTGAACCCCACAACCTACGATACCATGTACTATTATCCCGACTACACACTCCAGCCTTGTCATTTCTTTTGCATTACATCCTCTTCATATGACATATTGTGATGCCCCGTCACTGTGGTCACATGTGGGCGGGCAAACGTAGGAAGACGCTGATGTGGGCGGGACCTAGCGGGCTTGAGCGAGCTACCAGTGGTTGGCAGGCTACTGTGCACACAGTGTAGGCAGGACCTTGTCCCACATATTTGTAGATTCGTCAGGATTTGTATATTGCATTGCATCCTCAGCATATAACATTTGGTTTATTATGTCCTTGTACTCGAATAATTACACGTCAGCCTTGCCATTGCCTTTCCATCGTATGTCATATAGTAGAAAATGAAATTTGATTATCTTGTTCATGATGATTGACTATTTTAATGATTCATGGTCGCTTATCGAGTGACATGCCTATTATTGATGTCATGTTCATGATAACCTGTATAGTATACGACATGCTTGATTGATAACCTACTCACCTATGATAACATGATTGGTTGATAACATGCCTATGGTTGTTTTGGATGTCTTTATGGGAGTGCCCTAATAAGACGTGTTTTACTCCCGGCACGCAGTAGACTCACGAGCTATGGATTGCTCAAACGTATGACTTACACTTTTCAGGATGCATACAAGAGCTGTTGGAGTTTGCTATTATTTCCTTCATTACTGTTGAGCTGGTGCACCATATCACGTGTGACATGTCGAACAGGTTCATCTCTTCAATATGCGTTAATACCATGTACAAAATGTGTAACTGCTTAAACAGATTAATCGTTCAAAAAAATCACAGCAAAAAAATCTTCCTTATAGGATCCCAAGATCGAAATCTGGCATATGGGTGTTGGGAGCCGAGAATGGGATACTATGGAGGCTGTCAGCGCCGAATTTGGCGATCGGAAATTTTGTGAGCCCGGTTTCCGAGTTTAGGGCGTGACACAACCCAAGGTTCCTATACCTCAACTCTAACCCAACCTAACTCAGGTTGGGAATTCTCAACCCAAGCCCAACCCATGTGGGTTTGGCCGGGTTGGTTGGGTAGATATATGCTAATATTTTCATTATTACATTAGTCTATTATATTTTCAATACATATCTTATTTTTTGTACTTATAGTTTTATTGATTATATATGTAGATATTTATAGCAAAAAAGTTCAATTTTTTCTAAACAAATAAGCTAATATATAGGACAACTACTGTAAGAACCGTATCCTAGCCCGTACCGTTCCATAGGCCTCCGCGGTCCTCCCAGTCGAATTCCGGTGACCCGCGATCTGCTACCGGTATTTGCGTGCGATCCTGGGTCGTGTCCGTATAACAGAGTCGGCTTGACTTGAAACTTGTACCCTTGCGACCGCATCGTCGCCACGGTTCCGATGCTGTGTCTCATGCGTCGATCCGATACCCAGGCTAAGAGATGTGAGCCCGCGTTCAGTTCGAGGAAAACGCCGTGTTTTGTAAAATCCAAGAGAACATCACATCAATCCCATCAATCAAGCACGCATCACCTCACATGTTAAGTACATGCCCCATCCCTAAGTAATCCCTAACGTCAACTCTCTTCCTTACATGTCAAGTACACCCATCCATCACTCACCATCCTTCTCTCCCATCACTTCTCTCCCATCACCTCTCTCTCTCTCTCTCTCTCTCTCTCATTCTCCAAGCAAGAAATCATCCAAGCTCCATGAGAGGAGAAAAGCTTTGTGTGGCCCACTCCCTACCACCCAATCCCACCCTCCAAAATCAATCTTAACCGTTGAATCTTATTTCCTTGGAGCTCTAGAACCCGTTGGTGGAAGAAGGAAGAAGAGATCTTGAGGTGGGTGTCTTTTTAAGATTAGAATTGTGTTTTTGCTTGGATTTGATGATTTGAGGGCCCACTTATGGTGGGACCCATCTTGATGTATGCCTTGTATTATGAGGGGCCCATAGTGGCAGGGTCCCTCCCATCTCCACCGTTCTCTCTCTCTCTATCTCTCTCTCCTTTTTCCTGGATTGGTGGTCCACTTAGGATCGATCCAGACCGTCCAGATGGACTAGACAGTCTGGATGAAGGGACGATGCAAATACCAACTTTAATAAGCAGGTGGCCACACGGTGTAGCCCACCCGATGAATGTGTTTCATCCAGCCGTCTAGCCGATTGGATGGTGGACCTCACCATGATCTATGCGTGAATCCACGCCATTCGTACATGGCGTGGCCATGATTTGGATGGGCCAGATGGGCCAGGACCGTTGGACGGGCTGCTGTCGAGACTGTCCAGCAGGCCTGGGCGAAGGCAAATTAACCACAAATATCTGCTTGATAAAAAAAAAAACTTTGGTGGGCCACGCTGATGTGGACCCACCCTGATTTATTTATTTTCATCCTCACCGTACACATGTAGACGGTGAGATGAAGCTGGTTGGCTGGCGTCCCTCACTCCACACCGTCCAGTCTCTTGGACGGTGTGACCCACCTAGTATATATGTATATAATATAATATATTAATGTATATATATATTATGTGGTGGCCCCATGTCGGACCCACCTTACTACATGCATTGAATCTACACCATCCAGGTGCTGGATCACTGTGATGTATCTATTCCATCCCACCGTCCAGATGGGACGGTGGGGCCCCTTCTTAGATGTATGTGTTGTATCCTCACCGTCCACATGGATGGTGGGGCCTACCATGATGTACGTGGGCCCACCTTTGTGATATGTATCCCATCCGTCCATCCACGTGGGACGTGCGGACCCCATCGACGTATGTGCTTCATCTATACCATCCATCAGTGACCCATGACGCCATCAGGTTCTGTGGACCCCACCGTGATTTATCTGTTAATCCAAGCCGTCCATCCATGACATCAGCAAGCTTGGTGGACCCACCTATGATGTACGTGCTCCATCTGTCCGTCCACCGTTTGGACGCTGGGACAGTAGCCCAGCTAAATAGCTGCTATGGCGACATCAGCAAATTCTGTGGGGACCACAGTAATGTATTTGTATATCTGCACCCTCCACGTGGCCCCCCTGGATGATGTGATGTGCATCCACGCCGTTCATCTGTTTTACATCTCAACCGCCCATCTAAGCCGTGGACCATGCCATGATTTATGTTTTGCTCCACACCGTCCACCGTCCTGATGCGTGAACGGTGGGGACTGCCCTGATAAATGGGACCCACCTAATGCAAGCTACCCAGTTGATGGGCCACACGTGGGACCCATCATGAGGAATGTGTTATATCCCACTATCCATCCATTGGACGTGGACCCCACCATGGCAGTCTGTGGGGCCCACCTTAATTTTTTGATGTGTTGCATTCACACCGTCCAATCCATGGATGGTGGATGTGGGTTGGCTGGTATACCTCACACGTGGGATGTGGGTTGGCTGGTATACCTTCCACCAGCAGTATAGCTGCTGTGAATAACGTCAGCAAGTCCTGTGGAAACCCACCGGGATGTATATTTTGTAATCCACACCATCCAGATTGTGCTGGATAATGTTTAGACAGTGCTGATTTACATGTCCAACATTTGGACAGTGCTGATTTACATAGACGATGTTTGGACGGTGCTGTCATGCCAGACACACCATGATGTATGTGTTTCATGCAGGCCGTTCATCTGCAGGCCCACCTGCAATGTACAGGGCCCACCCTAATGTATCTATTCTACATTCACTCCGTCCACATGCCGGACGGGTGGGGCCCACCTTGAGATGTGTGTATATTCATACCGTTCACATAGAAATCCCACCTGTGATGTATATTTGAGGCCCACTTGCAAATTGAGGCCCATGTGTAGGGCCCACCTATTGTGTATTTGAAGCCCATATGACGTGGCCCATTGTGATATATTTCTGGCCCATTTGGTAAGGCCCATTGTGATGTATTTCCGGCCCATTTGATAGGGCTCATTATGATGTATTTTCGGCTCATATGTGTGGCCCATTGAGTTGTATATGTGGCTCAGGAGTGAGGCCCAATGTGATGTATGTGAGACCCAGATGGCGAGGCTCGATGTGATGTGTGAGAGGCCCATGCGATGCGGCCCACTTGATGTTTATATGGCCCTTATGAGAGGCCACGAGCCCACTATATGTTAAGCCCTGTGTGGGCTACTCCTTGGGAGCAATGTTGGTTAAATGTCCTAATTGATAGGCAATGATGGTTAAATTTCCTTATTGTGACCTTCCCTTAGGCCCTTTGTTAGGCCGATTATCGAGGCCGATTCCGATTGTCGAGGCCGATTCTGATTGTCGAGGCTGATCCCGATTGTCGAGGCCGATTTCGATTATCGAGGCTAATTCTGATTGTCGAGGCTGAATCTGATTGTCGAGGCTGATCCTGATTGTCGAGGCCGATTCCGATTGTCGAGGTTGATTCTGATTATCTAGGCCGATTCCGATTATCGAGGCCGATTCCGATTATCAAGGTCGTGCTGATTTTCGAGGCCGATTATGAGTATGTGACAATATAATATCATGATACATGCCCATACGCATCATCTGCATGTTTATTATGAGATGTGGTTGTCCATTACATATGTCATTGGGCAGGTTGTTATGAGACTCCCTGATAGGTGGAGATTGTCTCACATGATCGCACTGTATGCGCAGGATTGATGCATGACTGGATTGTATGACTCATTCATTGTGTGTCGTGATTATTATACGCCCTAGCGACATCAGGGTCGTAGCCTCCATAGGCATATCGTGGATGGCTAGATGGGACACCAGAAATATTTAGTTTGAGCATCTGGGCACTTTAAATGTTTGTGGGTGAAAGTCCCTAAAAGTTGGTGGTCAAGAGACGCTTCAACATCTAGACCGAGTGAATTACATGAGCGCCCGAGTGCCAAATACCAGTAGGTCGCGTTTCCCACTTTATCGTGGTCGCTTGGAAGGGGGTGTGGGCTTATCCGCCGATTCATAGTGGGTAAAACTAGGCTGAATTTGACTAGCTCATAAATGAATCCGCTATCGATGTGCCGGGTAGGTATTGGCTAACTACTGGCGAGGCGGATAGTGATGTCTCTTCCACTTACCTGGTTGCGCGCGATGGGGCGGCAATCTGGTTTGGAGTGTACTAGACCTCGGTGATGATCCCAGAGATGTACAGCACTGATACGTGGAATTATTGAGCAGGAGTTGCATGCTCATTCATTCATTCACTATCCACTCAGGCTGGTGGTACGCAACTATTTGTTATGTGTACCTTCACAATGGTTAGGATTTCGGTTGGGGCACGTGACTAACCTGAGATCAGGAGTTTACCACATTGAGTTTGACTATCCAAATTTAGGTATGGGACTGGTTTGGATAGAAGTCCCTTGTGGTGACCCCGTAGCCTGCGATACTACATAATATCATCCCGACTTCACTCCAGCTTAGTCATTTCATTCGCACCGCATATTGCATTGCATTTGCAATATTTAACATTTTGGGTTATTATGTTTCTGCATTTATATGGTTTAGATGAGGTTGATGGTATTTGTGGCTCGTTAGGTGTAACATCCCAGATTTTTGCCGACCTGGGATTAGACGCCCTTAGGCAATTGGTCGATCCTAACACCTTATTAACTTGTCAGAACTCAATCCCAAAGTCTAAAATCGCTTGTGAACCCATTTCTTTCACAAATCCCACCCTTCACTACCTTGTTCTTTAAATTTTTTTAAGTACTTTCACCCTAGACACTATCTTAAAGTTTAGGTAATGAAGAACAATACTTAAACTAAACATTTCTACAAAGGACTAAGTACCACCTCAGACCGAAATCACCCAGGACTAAATCCTTTAGAAATTAGGCGAGAATTAGCCAGTGTTAAACTAGAGTCCCTGTGAAATTATCACCAATTACTTTAAATACGATCTGTAAGACCCAAAACTTGTAGAATCATTGACGCTAGGTTACCCTAAAGTCTAGGATCAAACTCATTACCCGGCTGCTCTTGGGAGCACATTGAAACTCCGTATCAGGTCTGGACCGCACATCGGGAGTTCGAGTAATACGAAGTTAAGGACTTAGGACCGCCTTGCTGGGCTTGACAACCATCTCGGAAATCAAATCCAGATAGTGTCCCAGCGCTATTCGCTTGAGTTCAGAGCGGGGAGTGTGAGAAATGTGAAATTAATTCAAAATAAAATATCTCAAATAGTAATCTGGTACCTCTCGCTTGCGGATCAGTTTTAAGCAACCAGACTGTCAGAATCAGACCAAATTACACCCTTGGATCAGGAGAAATTTCATACACATATCCATGTACTCGGAATCTCCGATCGAGATCCGTTGACCGTTGAGCTGAAACTGGTCCGCTACGCGTGATCTGGAATCCCGACTGAAAAGAAAACTTAACTAAATGTAAATCCAGTGTTAGTGAGCTTAAGTCCGACCTTTGGCTCAAGGAGGCCCGCCAGAAGTCCTCCGTTGAGCTGAAACATGTCCGCTTTGGTTATAACCTAAGTATACTTTGATCTTGAGTCTATTTCGGTGAGTTTTTAGGCTATATAAGGACCTTAAACCCTCTCTCATTGTAGCTATACGAATTTGAGAGAATAGAGAGAGAAGAGAGAAAAGAGAGAGAAAGTGAGAGAGAAGTGGGAGATTCTCCCTGCCACTCTTCCCTGCTGCTATCCATGCTTAACCGATCCATTCTCATAGCTTTCCCAGCAATTCCGGCATCATTTCTAGGTAAGAAATCCTAACCCTAATCTGATTTGGGGTTTTGATAGTTGTAGGTTATGAAATAGCTAACCTATTTAATTCCATAGGTTGCCAAACTGCCATATACAAAAGCTTAGCAAACCTATCGACTTCGTTACGATTCTACGATAAAAGGTGCAGACTTTAGGTGTATAGGTTATGGTTTTCAATGCTTTCAATGTCAGATAATGATAGATTCATGATCTGCATGCAATTGCACATGTACAAAGTGCTGTCTGTTTTCTGTTTCGATTAAAGATGAAGAATATGGAATTTTACATACTCTTGGTATTTGTAGAAAGTACCGTATACGTATAAATTTTGGGAATGTATTTGCCATGATTATTTGCTGTATCAATATATTATATATGGATAAAATACTTGTTTGGCGAAAGGACTCGCCCTAATACATGTTTGTGACGCCCCGGTCACTGTTTCATGTGGGCGGGCCCCCAAGTGCGGCTGGCAGGCTACTGTGTGGCTGGCAGGCTACTGTATTGGGCGAGCTACTGTTGCAGTTGACTGTAGCGTAACTTGTCCCACATCGAAAGAGTTGTCTGGTGTTGTGGTGGTTATATGTTGGGTTTCTCCCTTAACAGACATGACGCGTTTTAAAGCGTGAGCTTCGGCAAAGCGGACAATATCATGTGTTGTGGGGGGTGGGCCTTACAAATGGTATCAGAGCCGAGGACGGCTCTGCCCTCGGTGGGGGATAATGTGACGCCCCGGTCACTGTTTCATGTGGGCGGGCACACATGTGGGCGGGCCCCCAAGTGCGGCTGGCAGGCTACTGTGTGGTTGACAGGCTACTGTGCTGGGCGAGCTACTGTTGCAGTTGACTGTAGCGTAACTTGTCCCATATCGGAAAAGTTGTCTGGTGTTGTGGTGGTTATATGTTGGGTTTCTCCCTTAACAGACATGACGTGTTTTAAATCCGTGAGCTTCGGCAAAGCGGATAACATCATGTGCTGTGGGGGTGGGCCTTACAATGTTTTTGCTAATATACATTATGTATGTTAAAATAGCGTATTCTAAGTGTTTGTGAAAATGACTGAATGAGTATAGGATTCTCGTTCGTGCTCGCCATGACTAATTGTCATGGATATATGATTGTTGTATTGGCGATACCCCTTTGACGAAAGGATTTGCCCTAAATCACGCCACGACCAATATACACTATATATGCTAAAATGTGTGGCCCAAGTGTTTGTGGAAATGACTGAATGAATATGGAACTTGGATTCCTGCTTGCCATGACTATCCGTCGTGGGTGCTCGCGTGTTATGATTGGGGCAACTCCCTAGTGAAAGGATTTGGCCTAATGCCTATGTGATCAACATATGTTATGTATGTTGATGTATGTCTTTTAAAGTGTTTATTGAAATGTCTGAATGAGTAGTAGTTAGCAAATTGTAATGTATAAGGGTGTTGAGATATGATTCTCAACTTCCTTTAACTATGTGTATGATTCCTTGGATAGCTGTGTGATTAGGAATTGAATATGTACAAACTCATGCTTGTGTTGTGCTTCATAACATGCTCAACTGATTGTATGATTTTATCTATGTAATGCATATGCTTAAATTCATGTTTACGTTGTATGATCCGTCATGGGTGATGGGGGAGTGGAGCAACGAGTGCTTGCAACAGCCCTGGCAGCCCTAAACGGATAATATCAGACTTTGGTTGTATGATTTGAATCTTGATTCATTACTGCTTTAACTATCTGTAATTGAATGTGATTGGGGCTATGATTATAGTCCAGGCAATCGGTTACGGGATTAAATTCGTGGCTGAGATTCATTTGTCACGTGAGATGTGTTCGACGAACTCGAGTTGTACTTCGGTTAGCGATAGTGGTTGGCCACACGAAGTGCTTATGCGCTTCATATCGTTCAACTTGTTGTGCGCTCGAGCTAGTCGAGCTCGTCGAGTAACCCGATCTGTCTTATGTATGTTCACCATGTTTGGACGCCTCTGCTTGAACCTAGGGTACCAAACTTACCAGTGAAATCCCTTTTAATCATGGTACCTCAATTCGCTAAGACTCATGAGTCGGGCATGGTGGTATGGGACACCGTGGTCGAGCTGTCGGCCTACGCTGGGGCCACGTGCCTCCCCGTAGTAATCAGTGAGCAACCAGACTCGTGAGCCGATTATGGTGGTATGGGACACTATATTAGTGCTGTCGGCCTGCATTGATAAGGTGATGGGGGAGTGGTGCAACGAATGCGAGCAACAGCCCTGACAGCCCTTTGTAGTGACCTCAAGTATACTCTGAATTGCGGTGAGACGACGAGTTTTGCCGCAGTGTATAGAGTATGAAACTAGGCATGTATCTGTATAGTGATGAATCGTTAAAAAGGTGATGGGGGAGTGGTGTAACCTTTGTGCGTAACAGTCCTGACAGCCTTTGCAGTGACCTAGAAAACACACCATCGTCTGAGATTGACTAGGACTGACGACCCTAGAATGAATCATGTTTGGGAATGATACAAGGGAGATACCTTAGTTTCCCAATATTGCTGTTTGAAACAGAGTAATAATTACTCGGTAATCATGCTCATCATCGCACTGCATGTGCCGGGTAGATGTGGAGCACTGAGGGATGAACGTATTCGCGAACGTAAGATGGTGTCGGATGAGGGTGGTTTGGCAAGGGCATACATCATGTCATTTCATACTTGCATTAAATAAGAGTAGTTAGAATTGTTTGATTGTACTGCTTTATCATTACTACTTGACTGAATTGATAACATGTTAACCTATGCTTTATTGTTCCACTGAGTTGATCACTCACTCCCACGTTACGGGGCGGTGTTCCAAACACCCACCAGACTTTGTCTGATTGCAGATGACGACGCTACTCCTGAGGCGGAGTCAGACTTTTGTGACGACGAGGATGTTTTCTCGTATATGCGGTTTTCTGGCGGCTTCATGTGAGCCGTGCCTTGATTGACGGGGTTACAGGGATGTTGACTAGATGACACTACACATTTGGTATCATTTGAATTGTACTTGTAATTCTTTAACCAGGTAACCTTATCACACTCTGGAGACTTACCATAGTTTTTATATTTTATATATCTATCATAGTCTTCCCCTTACAAATTTGAGTATGATATGCTGTTTTGGCTTAATCTCACTCATGTTCAATGCACTAATATAGACAACATTCAATCATCATTCATTTTGTTGCATTAGTGATGCGTTGGAACTCGGGAGTTGAGTTTATGCTCGACCCCCATTTTTCAGGGCGTTACATTAGGATTTGCATATTTTATTACATCCTCGACATCTTATATTTGGCTCATTATGATCTGCATTCCATATTTTGATATTGTATGATTCATAAACTTGTCAGTATTTCCGCTTACTCTGATATCGTATGATTCATGATCTTGCCAGTATTTCCGTTGTTATATGATTATGGCATTGTATTGAATACTTGACACTTACCTTGTGCACACACTTACACAACCCTCTAATCTTTCTATAAGCTTATGCACGATAGATGCGTGCAAGTGACGTTAGGTTGCAACAGCGTGGAGCTTGGAGCATGTAGCTGACTTCTGGAGCTTTGATTTTCGATATATGTGTATTTCCCTTCCAGCATTGTATTCAAAATTTTATATTAGTGGATATATGACGATGATGTTGCCTTTGTGATTTGGGTAAACTTGTGGTTATACTTCTTATGAGATAAAAGTACGTTGAAAAATCCTCCTTATAGGATCCCAGGATCGGAATCTGGCGTATGCGCACTAGGAGCCAAGAATGGGGTATTACGGAGGCTGTCGGCACCGGATTCGGTGATCAAAAATTTCGTGAGCTCGGTTTCTGAGTTTGGGGCGTGACAACTACTCATTTATAAGTTGTATTGTGTATCAAGCTGTAAGTGCTATAATGTATACAGCACACTCCCGTTTGTCAAATTTCGATGAGACAAAATAACTTATGATATGGTTCACACAATGTGAATCAAGATGGAAAGTTCACCTTCAAGAGATTCAAGATGGAAAGTTCACCTTTAAGAGAATCAAGAAGATGGAAAGTTCACCTTCAAGAGAATTAAGATGGATGAAGAAATTCAAGTTCTATTAAAGACTAGTACTTGTTCAAACTCCCACTTCAAGCTTTATTAAAGATTCAAGAACAAGTTCTGAGAAATTCAAGCTACTTCAATGTTCAATCTTTTTAGGTATAATAGACCTTAGAAAGACGTTAGGCTTAGGTCCTTTCAAAACATATTCATATATGGGTTTTTATATTTTGGTTAGGCTTAAATTCGACTAGTCTAGGTCTTGGTTAAACTAGTCCAAGCTGTGGCTCAACAAGTCTAAGATAATCTTCGACTAGTCCAAGTTTGAAATCCAAAAAATGGATATTTTTGATGCTTTCTCGACCAGTCGAACAAATTGCTCCACCAGTCGAGGGTTGCTCGACTCAAAGTCTAGCAACCATATTTTGGCACCCTCGACCAATTGAAGCCCATGCTCGAGCAGTCGAGCAGGGCCTTCGACCAGTCGAAGAACAGTTTTATCCGATCGCGCTCAAAGTTTGAAATTTTATTAGATCTTAGACGAGTCAAAGGAGACCTTAGACGAGTCAAAGAAACAACATTTCTAATTATAAATAGAGGCCTTCTCTCATTCTGAAATTATTCATTCAAGCTAAGAAAAGCATTCATCGAGAGAGAGAGAGAGAGAGAGAGAGAGAGGAGGAGAGAGAGAGAGAGAGAGAAGTCCCCACTATCTTCAAGCTATTGCATGGTATTTTAATATTTTTGTTTAAATAGCTATTTGTTTTAATTCCTCGATCTTCTTTTTACGAATCTTATTTTTTAAAGAGAGTAATTGCTCTTCTTTGAGATTTTGAGGAATTCAAACAAGTAGCCTTTGGTTTGATTTAATTTAAAATCAATCTAGAACTTAGAACCCTTGTTTGTATTACTAGACATTGAACATTCCACTTCAAGCGAAGCGGTTCTACGAGCTACATCAAGAACGTCTTCAATGAGAAGATAAGTACATTTCTATTCTTTGTATTTTGGTTTCTTTGAGATAGCAAAAAAATCTCATGTGTTGGTTTTGACTGAGATAGTCAGAAAATCTCAGTGTGGGATTTTTGTTTGTGATAAGCTCTTTAAAATCACAACTGTGTAAGGTTTTAAGGTAAACCTGTGAAAACCTTATTTTTAGTGAACACCAATATCACGTGGGTTGTGATTATTGGGAGTAAAGTAGGTGTGGCTGTTTAAGAACAGTTGGTGTACACACCGAACCACTATAACTCCTAGTGTTGTGGTGAATGTTTAATTTTTGTATCTGTGGTGAATGATTGTAATTTTATTTCTGCACAAGTGGTAAATGTTTGTAATAGATAAGTTTATTATCTCTTCCTTGGTTTGAAGTCTTAATCCTTACAAACGTTCGTGAAATCAGGTTATCCTACCTAAAACTTTGTTTTTGGTGTAAGGCTCTCCTACGAACTAAGTTTGAATCAATTTTTCAATACTAGTGCTATTGAGATTTCTATTTTATTCTGATTTATTTATTATTTCAGTACTTTAAGTTTTTATTTGGCATAGTCCTATTCACCCCCCCCCCCCTTTAGGACTGTTAAGCTCGCCTTTTTCAAGTCGTATCAGAGCTAAGTTGATCATATTTTTGGATTAAGTTCTTTGAGTTTAAAGATCTAGAGTTTTCATTATGTCAAATTTCGATAGCTTATCTATTACCAGGGCACCACCTTTTGATGGCTCTAACTATGCATACTGGAAAGTTAGAATGAGGATTTTTCTAAAATCCTTAGATGAAAGCGTGTGACAAGCCACTCCAAATGGAAACCTCCATGTCTGAAGTTCTAGGCAGTGATGAAATTAAATCTATGAAAGAAATTGCATTCTATTTATGGACTACACCTCCGAAAAGCGAAAGCAGTGCAAATGTTAAGGCCTTAAATGCCATAACTTGTGATCTATCACCTGATGAATTCAAAAGAATATCATTTCCTGTGATACAGCTAAACAAGCCTGGGATATTCTTGAAATGACACATGAAGGAACTACCATAGTCAAGAAATCTAAAGTTCTAATCCTCACTACAAAATTTGAGAAAATTCATATGGAAGAAAATGAAACTTTCATGGACTTCTATATGAAATTTGAAATTAAATAATATAGTAAATTCCATGTAGGGTATAGGAGAAGGAATCCCATAAAGCAAGGTCTGTGCTAAAATACTGAGAGATTCAATTCCAAAGTAACTGCCATTTAGGAATTAAGAGATACTGATCAAATGAAGGTTGAGTTAGTTGGTTCTCTCCAAATGTATGAGTTAAAATTTAAAGCTCTTAAAGGTAAGTCCATTGCTCTTAAATCATCTAAATCTGTTCAAAAGATTATTATGTTAATTCTGATGTTGAAGATACAGAAGATGATATGGCTTTACTTGCTAAGAAATTTTACAGAATTTTCAAAAACAAGAAAAGATCAAATTTTCAAAAACCTTCTAACAAAAGAAAAGGAAAATCTAAATCTTGGAAATCGGTAAAAGACAGTCAATGTTTTAACTGCCATGAATACGGGCATTTGGCGAATAAATTTCCTAAAAGGGATAGATAAAAAATAAAGGGCATGATAACTACTTGGGATGAATCATCCGACTTTGAAAGTTCTTTTGAGTCAGATGAATTAGAACAAAAAAAAATCAAATGAAGCAAAAGCCCTGATGATTATAGCCAGAGTCACCTCCTTAGATAGTTGTAACTTATTTGATTATGATAATCTCATGACTCTGAAAATGAGAATGAAGATAATCTTCAAGACGCCTATAATGCCTTATACAGGGAAAGTTGCAAAATTGCTGTCAAATTGAAAATTCAAAGGGAAAAATATCTTAAACTAAAAGAAGAACTTGAAAACAATATTTTGAAAAAATATCATCTTTCTGATTGTTTTGAAAAAATAAAACTCGATTTAAATTTCAAAACCTCAGAGTTAGAAAAACTCAGAATTGAAAATGAGAATCTAAAACTAGAAGTTTTTTCTCTTTAGAGTTCTAAGGATACTTGTAAATATGCCCATGGAAACCCTAAGCTGGAAAAACTATTAACCGCTTCCAAAAAATGTGGCGATAAATTGGATCTGGGCTATATCAAAGATAGTTCACTGAAAAATAAAAATGCATCTCCTATATTTGTAAAGGGAGAATCCTCAAACTCAAAAGGCAAGAACTTGAGAAATTTTGGTCAAAATGATTTTAAAAATCTAAAACCTTTTCAAGTTTCTATAATTAATTCTAATACTATCAGTTATAGAAATCAAAGATTTAATAAATCTTCTTTAACTGAAAAAATAGTGGACTTACTCAAAGAGCTTCTTAAATCTAACTCAAATAGAATCGGAGTTAATATACAGTGAAGTAATTCTAACTCCCAAAAATGGAGAAAATCCAATGAAATTCCTAAACCTAGAACCATATTGAAATGGGTTCTAAAGGTTACATGTCTTGTTGCCCACACAGCCTTCAAAGCCACTAGCCATTCAAAACGGTACCTGGACAGTGGATGTTCAAGACATATGACAAGTGACAAAGAAATATTCACTAACTTCAGACAAGGACAATTCAGTTACTTTCGGTGATGGAAGCAACTGCGTAATCATAGGCCAAGGTACAGTTCAACTCTCTAATCTCACTCCCTTTGAGAATGTATTATATATTGAAGGTCTAAAACATAAACTCCTAAGTATATCTTAAATCTGCAATAACGAACATAGCGTGAAATTTTCAAATCACTGTTGTGAGATATTAAATGAGAAGGGAAGTGTGATATTAAATGGTCATAGGACTTCTGAGAATTGCTACATTATTAATGACTCATGCTCTTCTAATTTTTCATGTTACATGGTCCAAACAGACGAAATAGAACTATGGCATAAACGTCTTGGGCATGTCGACTTTAGAGATCTTCATAGCTTGAGTAAGAGAGATCATATTCATGGCTTACTCAAATTAAAAAAGGCAGAAAAGATTTGTAGTGCATGTCAGATTGGCAAGCAAATCAGGAATAGTCACAAGAAAGTGAACTCCTTAGCCACATCCAAACCTCTTGAACTACTCCATATGAATTTGGTAGGACCAACGAGAACGGAGAGTAGTGGTGGAAAGAAGTATTTTTTGGTTATTGTAGATGATTTTACCAGATATACTTAGGTAGCCTTCTTGAGAGAAAAATCTGAAACTCTTGATGAAGTTAGAAGAATTCTAAAATGAATTCAGACTGAAAAAGAAGTACATATGATCAAGATCAGAAGTGATCATAATACTGAGTTTGAAAATAGTAGTTTTTAGGAGTATTTTATAGACCATAGTAAATTACATGAGTTTTAAGCTCCTAAAACGCCTCAACAAAATGGGGTCGTTGAAAGAAAGAACAGAGTGTTACAGGAAATGACCAATGTTATGCTAAACAACATGAATTTATCAAAAACTTACGAGCTAAAGCTGTTAATACTACTTGCTACATTATAAATCTTGTGTATGTTAGAAAAGCAAAAGATAAAATAGCCTATGAACTATGGTTTAATAAGAAGCCAACTGTTAAATACTTTCGAACTTTTGAAAGTAAATGTTACATTTTACGTGATCGGGAAAATTTGAAAAAGTTTGAAGTAAAGAGTGATGAGGAAATATTTTTGGGTTATGCTCTGAATAGTCGAGCATATCGTGTTCTTAATAAAAGAACAGGAGTGATTCAGGAGTCTATTAATGTTGTGATTGACAATCATCTGATCACACCTACACCAAGTCAAGATGATGATGAAGTCAATATTATCGACAAACCTGATTCTTCATCTAAATCAGATAATTCTAAATTAAAATTAGTTAAAGACCATCCGACTGATAAGATATTCGGTAACCCTCGTACTGGTATTCAAACAAGAAAACAGTTAGAGAATATCTGTAGCTACGTCTGCTTCACTTCCCAAATTGAACCGGCAAATGTAAATGAAACACTTGCTGATAAAAGTTGGATTTTGGCTATGCAAGAAGAGTTAAATCAATTTGTTAGAAATGATGTTTGATATTTGGTTCCTAGATCATCTGTTAAACATATAATTGGAACCAAATGGATTTTCAAGAACAAATCTAATGAAATAGGAAATATCATTAGAAACAAGGCTCGACTGGTTGTATAAGGCTACACTCAGATAGAAGGAATTGACTATGATGAAAAACCTTTGCACCGGTTGCATGCCTTGAATCCATTAGATTATTTATTTCAATTGCTTGCTATAAAAAAAAAATTTAAGAGATATCAAATGGATGTTAGAAGTGCGTTTCTAAACGGTGATTTACATGAAGAGGTATATGTTGAACAACCTAAGGGTTTTGAGGACCCTAACTCTCAGATCATGTATATTGTCTTAAAAAGGCACTTTATGGATTAAAACAAGCTCCCAAGGCATTATACGAAAAGTTGACCAAATTTTTGCTTAGTCACAACTTTATCATGGGAAGCTTTGATAAAACTATATTTGTCAAAAAATATAATGAACATATATTGATTGTACAAATCTACGTTAATGATATTTTTATGGATCTACAATCACTAACTTGTCCATTGAGTTTACAAATCTAATGAAATCCAAGTTTGAAATCAGTATGGTTGGAGATTTGAATTACTTTCTTAATTTACAAGTAAAACAATAGGAAGATGGTATTTTCATTTCTCAAACTAAATACGCTTTAAATTTGGTAAAGAAATTTGAATTCGAGAACGGTAAAAAGTTTGATACTCCTAAGAGCACAATTCTCAAACTCTCTAAGGATGAAACAGGAAAAAGTATAGACTCTCACTTATATCGAAGCATGATTGGTAATCTTTTATACTTAACTGATAGTAGACCAGATATTGCTTTTAGCGTTGGAATCTGTGCTAGATATCAGTCTGTGTTGAGGGTCAAATATTGCATATTAAACCCTAATATTACCTGATTTTACGTATATGATAATGTTTAACGCTCTATTTTAATTGTGTTTGTACTGCAAGGTGAATTTAGGAGCTTGGACTGAAAAAGGGTGCTACAAGCATGAATTTGACACTCCAGAATCACCAAGGTAAGGGACGGACCCCAGGGGACCGAGATCGAAGAATTTACACACCAGAGATCGGAGAAAATCAAGTAATTGAAGTTCTAGAGGCCTGAAAGTCATCCTGAATGCAAGATCACAGGGTTCCCACCATCCGTTCGGCGCAAACCTTTATAGATGGCCTGAGGACCATAAATTAACCGTACACGTCAAAATTCAGCCCTTGGATCCCTTGTGGAAGTAGCCCAACGGACAAATAAGCCCATAAAACTCTGATCTGGGGGCCCACCTGATATCTGGATATGCTTCAATTTTGGTCTCAGCCCCTTAAATAATATAAAAAATGGATGGACGGAGCGAATTTCGCCTATACATCATGATGAGGCTCACCTGGAGGGTGTGCATGTGCATAGCACACGTGCACACGCCGTGCACCGCATTCCACAAAGTCGTTCAGCGTGCGCTAACCGACTCAAATGTCTTCTTGCGCAAAGACGTCCAGCGGACTTGCTGTGCACCGCCGGTTTTGAATAGTGGGCCCCACCCATCATCTAAACGGATGATCCGAACTGTCCATATGCTCCAGAGCGGGGGAGAGCAAGACACTAGCGAGGATGGCCTTTTGGCCCTATGCACACGTACATACGTGGATCGTCGAAAAACACAGAATGAACGACGAGTTGATTTGATACAGTGGACCGTACCAAAACTAGACCAAAACCACTCCTTTCCGACTAGTTTTTTGTTAGGAATCCAATGAATGGGGTGGATTTTTCAGAAAACATCACTATGGGGCCCACCGAGCATTCCAATGCAGTCCCATATGCAAGGTCGTACGTCCGATAGATCTGGCCTCCGTGGGCCTTTGTGTGATCACAATCAAGGTCAGATCGATGATCCAGACCACCCAAAAGATAGAAGAGGGGGTCTTGACCCTTCTTAAGGAGAAAATAGACGACTTGGATGGATTCTTCCCCGAAACTCAATCTAAACGCGGGTTGCCTTGCATTTCACTACACACGTTGCCTTCTTGCTATGTAAACTGACTTCCACTGATAAAAGGGAGAGGGAAAGAGAGAGCTGGCATCTTTGGGACATGAGGAGCAAGAAAGAAAGAGAAAGTGTGGAGGGCTTGTTCAAGACGAGAGTTTGCTTTCTTTTTCTTCATTCTTTTGTTATTTTCTTTAAGAGTCTTTAGCCTAATCATGTCTATGGTTGGCTAAACCTCTTAGCTAGGGCTAAGAGGTGAAGCTTGTAGTATGATGGGAGACTTTTCTTTATGCCTTTTGATTCAGGTTTAAGTTGAACTGATTTTGATTCTAGTTTGATTATAAGGAATGCCTTTAGTTTTAATGGTTTGTTGTGACTTAAATTATAATGGATCTACGATAGCTTTGAGCATATTCTTTGCTTTATTATAATTATGAAATTAGGAATCCTGTTGTTTATCATCGCCCCTTGGACATGGTTTGTAACGCCCTGAAAATCGAGGGTCGAGTAACAACTCAACACCCGAGTTCCAAAACCTCACTTATGCAACATAAATGCTTATGATTGAATGTTGTCTGTGTTAGTGCAATAATCATGAGTGGGATTATACCAAAACAATAATTCATACTCCAGATCAAGTTATAAAACGCAAGCGGAAGACTGAAAGATGTATATAAATGTATATAAAGCCAGAAACGGTCACAATCGGTCTCTAGAGTATGAACACCTTACTCAGTCACCATATACATGTATTAGTTTCAAAATCAAAATGCCAAAAAAAAAAAGGTACAACTATAATGGTAAACCCTGTAGCCTCGTCATCTGAATGGCCTAAGCGAAGCCTCCAGAGAACTGCATGTAGGAGAACTCATCCTGGTCATCGTAATAGTCAGGCTCATCCTACTACATCTCGTCAACACCTGCATCTAAGACAGGGTCTGGTTGGTGTGTACAACACTGTCCCGTAACGTGGGAGTAAGTAGCTAACTCAGTGGAACAATAAAACATAGGTTAACATGTTATCAATTTAGTCAAGCAGTAATGATAAAGCGGTACAATCAAACACTCCTAAATACTCTTATTAATGCAAGTATGGAATGCAGTCATGATGCATGCCCTCGCCTACACTCCCTCGTGAGACAACATCTTACGTCCGCGGCATGCTTTCATCCCTCAGTGCTCTTTAACCCGGGGCACATGCAGTGCTATGTTATGAGAGTGATTACCGAGTTGTTATTAGTCCTTTTCATACAACGGTGTTGGGAAACAAGGTACCTCCCTTATATCATTCCCAAACAATGATCCATTCTAGGGTCGTCAGTCTAGATAATCTCATATGATGGTGTGGTTCTAGGTCGTTGCAAAGGGTTATCAGGGCTGTTACACGCACTCGTTACACCACTCCCCCATCACCCTACATGGCTAATCATCAAATCAGTACAGGCCTAGTTGTACTCTCGTTGCTACGGAAGGGTCGTCGCCTCTGCGTAGGCTCAAAGTACGCTCGAGGTCACCACAAAGGGCTGTCAAGGCTGTTACACGGAATCGTTGTACCACTTCCCCATCACCAAATCAGTGTAGGTCGATAGCTTGAATACAGTGTCTCATACCACCGTATTCGGCTCACGAGTCTGGGTTGCTCACTGGTCACTACGGGGAGGCACATCGCCCCAGCGTAGGCCGACAGCTCGACCACGGTTTCGTGTAACAGCCCTAACCTTAACCTATAACCTAACCCTGCAATAGCTTTTTAGAATTCATATGTAGGTGCATACTTGTGCTCATTCACATGGACTTTGATTATCTTTCTTAAATTTCTTTGGTTTTTCTAATTTTTGTATCTAATTTTGAATTTCTAGGCCCTAAAATAAGATTTGAGGTGCTGTCAACAATGCTAACAGAATCCTCCAGGTCAGATTGTTGATTGGACCTGATTTTATTTAAATGATCTTGATAATCCATTTTATTTAAATGAGTAGACCCGGATATGCGTCGGAGCTATCCGGATGTTGAGTGGGGTTCCTTGGAAGGTGGGAACCATTGTTATGACCATGATGAAGCTGTCCATTTCTTATGGATAGCATTGGAGTGGCCTGACTATTTGGACAGGCCGTGTTTATATCTGTATTTGCTCAAAATTGATGGAGCAGACCCGGATGTGCGTTGAAGCTATCCGAATGTTGAGCGGGGGTCCCTGGAAGGTGGGAACCACTGTTATGACCATGATGAAGTTGTCCATTTCCTATGGACAACATTGGAGTGGCCTGGCCATTTGGACAGGCCGTGTTTATATCTGTATTTGCTTGAAATTGACGGAGCAGACCCGGATGTGCGTCGGAGCTATTCGGATGTTGAGCGGGGGTCCCAAGAAGGTGGGAACCGCTGTTATGACCATGATGAAGTTGTCCATTTTCTATGGACAGCATTGGAGTGGCATGGCCATTTAGACAGGCCGTGTTATATATGTACTTGCAGGGACGACACCCTTAACCTATAACATAAACCTATTCTCAAATCCCAAAACGTATAACTACAACCTAAACCTTAACCTAAACCTATAACCTATAACCTAAACTCAATTCCCTAAACTCTAACCTACAACCTAACCTAAACCAATACTTATAACCTAAACTTATTCTCAAATCCCAAAACCTATAACCTAAACTCAATTCCCTAAACCTTAACCTATAACCTAACCTAAACCTATACTTATAACCTAAACTTATTCTCAAATCCCAAAACCTATAACTAGAACCTAAACCTTAAACAAAAACCTATAACCTATAACCTATAACCTAAACATATAACCTAAACTCAATTCCCTAAACCTTAACCTACGCCCTAACCTAAACCTATACTTATAACCTAAACCTATTCTCAAATCCCAAAACCTATAACTTAACCTACACCTATAACCTATAACCTGAACCTATAACCTAAACTCAATTCCCTAAACCTTAACCTATAACCTAACCTAAACCTATACTTAGATAACCTAAACCTATTCTCAAATCCCTAAACCTATAACTATAACTTAAACCTTAACCAAAAACCTATAACCTATAACCTAAACTCAATTCTCTAAACCTTAACCTATACTTATAACCTAAACCTATTCACAAATCTCAAAACCTATAAACCTCTTTAACCTAAACCTAAACTTATAACCTAATGCGATAACCTATAACCTAAACCTAAAACCTAAACCTAAACCTAAACCTAAAACCAAACGTAAACCCGATCTCGAACCCGAACCCGATTTCCTAAAACTAAACCTTAACGTATTCTCAAATCCTTGAACCTAAACCTATAACCTAAACTCAATTCCCTAAACCATAACCTATAACCTAACCTAAACCTAAATCTTAACCTAAACATAAAACCTAAACCTAAACATATACTTATAACCTAAACTTATTCTTATAACCTAAACCTATACTTATAACCTAAACCTATTCTCAAATCCCAAAACCTATAACCCAAAACATAAACCTAAAACCTAAACCTAAACCTACACTTATAACCTATAGCCTAAACCTAAACCTAAAACATAAACGTAAACCCAATCTCGAACCCGAACCCGATTCCTTAACGTATTCTCAAATCCCTAAACCTAAACCGACACCTAATCCTAATCTCAACTCCCTAACCTAAACCTAAACCTAAACTTAAAAACCCAAACCTAAACCCGATCCCGAACCCAATTTCCTAAACTTAAACTTATAACCTTAACCTAAACCTATTCTCAAATCCTAAAGCCTATAACTTAAACCTAAACCTATAGCCTTTACCTAAACCTAAAACTTAACCTATAACCTAAACCTTAACCTATAATCTTAACTTATAACCTAAACCTATAACCTAAACTCAATTTCCTAAACCTTAACCTATAACCTAACCTAAACCTATAACCCAAACCCAATTTCCTAAACCTAAACCTTAACGTATTCTCAAATCCCTAAACCTAAACCTACACCTAATCCTAATCTCCAATCCCTAACCTAAACCTAAACCTAAACTTGAAAACCCACACCTAAACCCGACCCCGAACCTGAACCTGATTTTCTAAACCTAAACTTATAACCTTAACCTAAACCTATTTTCAAATCTCAAAAACCTATAAACTAAACCTTAACTTAAACCTAAAACTTAACCTATAACCTAAACCTTAACCTATAATCTTAACCTAAACCTAAACCTTAACGTATTCTCAAATCCCTAAACCTAAACCTACACCTAATCTTAATTTCAACTCCCTAACCTAAACCTAAACCTAAACTTGAAAACCCAAACCTAAACCCGATCCCGAACCCGAACCCGAACCCGATTTCCTAAACCTGAACTTATAACCATAACCTAAACATATTCTCAAATCCCAAAACCTATAACCTAAACCTAAACCTTAACCTTAACCTTAACCTAACCTAAACCTATAACCTAAACTCAATTTCCTAAACCTTAACCTATAACCTAACCTAAACCTAAACCTATAACCAGAACCCGATTTCCTAAACCTAAACCTTAATGCATTCTCAAATCCCTAAACCTAAACGTACACCTAATCCTAATCTCAACTCCCTAACCTAAATCTAAACCTAAACTTGAAAACCCAAACCTAAACCCGAGCCCGAACCCGAACTTGATTTCCTAAACCTAAACTTATAACCTTAACCTAAACCTGTTCTCAAATCTTAAAACCTATAACCTAAACCTAAACTGATATAACCTTAACCAAACCCTAAAACTTAACCTATAAACTAAACCTTAACCTATAACCTAAACTCAATTTCCTAAACCTAAACCTATAACCCGAACCCGATTTCCTAAACCTAAACCTTAACGTATTCTCAAATCCCTAAACCTAAACCTACAGCTAATCCTAATCTCAACTCCCTAACCTAAACCTAAACCTAAACTTGAAAACCCAAACCTAAATCTGATCCCGAACTCAAACTCGATTTCCTAAGCCTAAACTTATAACCTTAACCTAAACCTATTCTCAAATCTTAAAACCTATAACCTTAACCAACCTAAACCTTAACCTACAACCTAAACCTTAACCTATAACCTTAACTTATAACCTAAACCTATAACCTAAATTCAATTTCCTAAACCTTAACCTAAAAACTAACCTAAACCTAAACCTATAACCCGAACCCGATTTCCTAAACCTAAACCTTAACGTATTCTCAAATCCCTAAACCTAAACCTATACCTAATCCTAATCTCAACTCCCTAACCTAAACCTAAACCTAAACTTGAAAACCCAAACCTAAACCCGATCCCGATTTCCTAAACCTAAACTTATATCCTTAACCTAAACCTATTCTCAAATCCCAAAACCTATAACGTAAACCTATAACCTTAACCTAAACCTAAAACTTAACCTATAACCTAAACCTTAACTTATAACCTAAACCTATAACCTAAACTCAATTTCCTAAACCTTAACCTATAACCTAACCTAAACCTAAACCTATAACCCGAACCCGATTTTCTAAACCTAAACCTTAACGTATTCTCAAATCCCTAAACCTAAACCTACGCCTAATCCTAATCTCAACTCCCTAACCTAAAGCTAAACCTAAACTTAAAAACCCAAACCTAAACCCGATCCCGATTTCCTAAACCTAAACTTATATCCTTAACCTAAACCTATTCTCAAATCCCAAAACCTAAACCTAAACCTATAACCTTAACCTAAACCTAAAACTTAACCTATAACCTAAACCTTAACCTATAACCTTAACTTATAACCTAAACCTCTAACCTAAACTCAATTTCCTAAACCTAAACCTATAACCCGAACCCGATTTCCTAAACCTAAACCTTAACGTATTCTCAAATCCCTAAACCTAAACCTACATCTAATCCTAATCTCAACTCCGTAACCTAAACTTAAACCTAAACTTGAAAACCCAAACCTAAACCCTATCTCGAACCCGAACCCAATTTCCTAAACCTAAACTTATAACCTTAACCTAAACCTATTCTCAAATCTCAAAACCCATAAACTAAACCTAAGCCTAAAACTTAACCTATAACCTAACCTTAACCTAAACTTAAACCTTAACGTATTCTCAAATCCTTAAACCTAAACCTACACCTAATCCTAATCTCAACTCCCTAACCTAAACCTAAACCTAAACTTGAAAACCCAAACCTAAACCCGATCCCGAACCCGAACCTGATTTCCTAAACCTAAACTTAGAACCTTAACCTAAACCTATTCTCAAATCTCAAAACCTATAACCTAAACCTAAACCTAAACCTTAACCTTAACCTATAACCTAAACTCAATTTCCTAAACCTTAACATATAACCTAACTAACCCTAAACCTATAACCCGAACCCGATTTCCTAAACCTAAACCTTAACGTTTTCTCAAATCCCTAAACCTAAACCTACACCTAATCCTAATCTCAACTCCCTAACCTAAACCTAAACCTAAACTTGAAAACCCAACCTAAACCCGATCCCGAATCCAAACTCGATTTCCTAAACCTAAACTTATAACCTTAACCTAAACCTATTCTCAAATCTCAAAACCTATAACCTAACCCTAAACCCATATAACCTAACCTAAACCTAAAACTTAACCTATAACCTAAACCTTAACCTAAACCTTAACTTATAACCTAAACCTATAACCTAAACTCAATTTCCTAAACCTTAACCTATAACCTAACCTAAACCTAAACCTATAACCCGAACCCGATTTCCTAAACCTAAACCTTAACATATTCTCAAATCCCTAAACCTAAACCTACAGCTAATCCTAATCTCAACTCCCCAACCTAAACCTAAACCTAAACTTGAAAACCCGATCCCGAACCCGAACCCGAACCTGATTTCCTAAACCTAAACTTATAGGTAGGTTAGGTTTAGGTTAAGGTTTAGGTTATAGGTTATAGGTTATAGGTTTAGGTTAAGGTTTAGGTTTAGGGTATTTTTGTTTATAATATTAAGCTTATATGTATTTATACGTGAATGGATGTGATGTGGATAAGATTGTTTATGTTTGGATGAATGTATTTATGTTTGGATGGATTTACTAGTTTGGGTTTAGATGGATGTGAATGTGAATATGCTGAAATATATTATATAACAGTTGTATATCAGGATGAATGTTACAGGTGTATATCAGGAATTTTGTGCTAGAATATTTTTTTTTTAAAGAGACTTTTAGCGACGAAAATTTTCGTAGCTAAAATTTATGCAAATATTTTTTAGCGACGAATATTTTCGTAGCTAAGAGTTTTGCAAAATATTTTTAGCGACGAAAACTTTCGTAGCTAAAAGTTTTGCAAAATGTTTTTAGCAACGAACATTTTCGTAGCTAAAAGCTTTTTTAGTGACGAAAATTTTCGTAGCTAAAAGTTTCGCAAAATATTTTTAGCGACGAAAATATTTGTAGCTAAAAGTTTTGCAAAAATTTAATAGCGACGAAAATTTTCGTAGATAAAAGTTTTGCAAAAATTTATTAGTGACGAAAATTTTCGTAGCTAAAAGTTATGCAAATATTTTTTAGTGACGAAAATTTTCGTAGCTAAAAGTTTTGCAAAATATTTTTAACGACGAAAATTTTCGTCGCTAAAAAAACTTTTAGCGACAAAAATTTTCGTCGCTAAAAAGCTTGCCTTTGCCGACGATTCAAATATTTCGTCGATAAAAACCTCTTGTGTCGGTTTTTTAGCGACGAATTTAGCGACGAAAATTTTCGTCGCTAAAAGTGTTTAGATATGAAAATTTGGCTTTTAGCGATGAAAATTTTTGTTACATGGTTGGATGACGGAACCCTTCTTAATGTTCATAACTCTATCAGATGGATGTAGATTGGTTAGATTTTGTTGTTTGCTTTGTCTCATGGGCATAGCCTTGTGATGGAATCAAGTCTAATTCTCATACCTCTTATCCATTGATGACTAGATCAAATGACATTCATAATTATTTTTAATGAAGTATCTTCCACCTGAATGAGGATAGGACTCTGAATCCAGTTGTGTTTGTGAATCAAGCATAGATACCCCTGATTGCTACAAGTGGATCCTTGACACCCTAGTTTCCCACTTTTGAATTTTACAAGTTTTAGTCTAATATTTCACCATTATTCTCTTAAAATTTCACGATTTAGATTACATCTTAGTCTAGTTCTAGTTCGAGTTACTTTCAGAATACGTACAAGGTTCAGTCCCTGTGGATTCGACTTTGGTCTTACCGAGATTTTTATTACATCGCAACCCTATACTTAGGGTGGTGAACAAGTTTTTGGCGGCGTTACTGGGGATCGACGGTTACGTTTTTATGGGATTAGCTAGTTTTAGAATTAGGTTAAGATTAGGGTTTTTCTAGATTTAGGTTTTTCTATTTGATTTCTAGAAACTTACCTAATTTTCCAGTTTTGTAGGACCTTCATATAGGCTTCCTAAATTGGTAATCTCTTTCTAATTTTTCTTCCTTTCTATTTATAGATTAAGATTCGTTTTATAGAAACTTTCTAATTCTAGGTTTTCTTTTCTTTTTAGAAACTTTCTTATTTTCTAATTTAGGTTTAGAACTTTCCTAATTTGTTTTAGAAATTTTCTATTTCCTTTTAGGAATTTTTCCTTTTTAGAAACTAGTTTACTTTCTATTTTAAGATCTCTTGCTATTTCTAGACTTTCTATCTTTAGAAACTAACTTGGTTTGTTTTATTTTGCAGGATCTAACTTAGGAACTTCGAATTTGGTAACTTCCTTCCAACTCTTCTCTCTTTCATTTCCTAGATTTCTATTCTTTTCTTTCCTTTAGGTTTAGGTTAGAATCTGAATTGAGGGCTGCGAGTGTTTCATGCCTAAGTGGGTCCGTGACAACACTCGACGTCTCTTGACTGAAGGAGGATTGGTTGAGGGGTTGACTATCTATCGCAGGACTAGACACCACTCAAGATCCCTAGAGTTAATTGAAGTAATGGCTGCAGACCAACTCTTTTACCCTAACCTAGGGTAGAGAACATCCAAGATGAGAATGAGGTGCATTAAGCACCCCCGCCTCGTACTTTATGAGATTATTTACAACCAGCGAGGGTGAGTATGCCCTCATGCATGATTTTTCCTGAAAATACAGGACACACGGATATCAAGCTAGGGGTGATCCAATTCCTTCCTAAATTTCATGGGCTTGAGTCTGAAAATCTATATTTACACCTGAAAGAGTTTGATGAGATCATAGCCACTTTATATTTTTCAAACGTATCTGAAGACACAATCAAGCTGAAACTCTTTATCTTTTCTTTGAAAGAGAAAGCTAAGACGTGGTTGCATTCACTACGTCCTAGGTCTATTGGCCCATGGAATGATATGTAAAGGGAGTTCATAAAGAAATTTTTTCCATATAATAAAACGAACACCCTTAGAAAATCAATCATGAACTTCGCCCAAAAGGAGGATAAAACATTCTTCCAATGTTGGGAAAGGTTCAAGGATCTTGTCAGTTTATGCCCACAACATGGTTTTGAAACGTTGCACATTACACACTTTTTCTATAATGGATTAACATCTTCCATGCGCCAATTGGTTGAGACAATGTGCAATGAAGAATTTAAAAATATCGATAATGTGTGGGATTACTTGGATAGACTTGCTGAAAACGCACAATCATGGGACACATACCAAAATCAAGCACCATGTTTAGGCCAACTCAATCTAAGGAGAGAGGTGGAATGTATCTCCTAAAAGAGGACGATGATATCAATTCTAAAGTGACTAATCTCATAAGGAAATTCGAGGCCATGGAATTAAAGAAGGATAAGGTTAATTAAACTGTTTACGGTATCTGTGGTTGCAATATTCACACAACTGAAAATTGTCCAACAATACCTGCCTTTCGAGGGGTATTGAATGAGCAATCCAATGCCGTGAATAATTATCAAAGACCTGTCAATGGACCTACCTCCAATACATACAATCCTAGTTTGAGAAATCATCCAAACTTCAATTGGAGGAATGGACAAACTGCTACCCCTCAAGGTTTCTTTAATCAAATTCCACAACAAGAGAAACCTCAAGAGGACTCGGTTCTAAAACATTTTCAAAAGCAAGAGCTTTTCAATCAGGTTATGCTACAAGCCTTTCAAGACCTTACAAAAGTGATACAAGAACTTAAGGCTGAAAATACGATTAGAAATAAGGGGAGCCTCCCAGCTCAACTCCTTCCCAATCCAAAACCGCAATATGAAGTTAGCAACCCAAGCTCTTCAAATCAGATGGAGCAAGCTAAATCTATCACCACTCTTAGGAGTGGGAAGATCATTGACAAAACCATTCTGGTTAGGCCTGAAAAGCCTAAGGAACCAGAAGAGGACAAAGATGATGGATCTAGCCATGCTCCACTATTAGAACTAGAACCTCAAGGGAATCCGGTTGCTCCATTTTCCCAACGGTTGGTTGCACCAAAACTTCTCTCTAACTCTCACGACATTCTAGAGGTGTTGAAACAAGTGAAGGTCAATATTCCTTTACTTGATGTCGTAAAACAAATACCTTCATATGCCAAATTCCTGAATGACCTGTGCACGACCAAAAGATGGCAAAATATTCAAAAGAAAATCTTATTGACTGAGAAAGTGAGTGTCATCCTAAAGCAAGATGTGCCGCATAAATTTAAAGATCCCGGTAGCCCAACTATATCATGTGTAATCGGGAACTATCAATTGAGCACGCACTTCTCGACTTAGGAGCGAGCGTCAATCTGATTCCCTACTCGGTGTATAAGCAGTTAGAGTGGGTGAATTAAGACCCACCTTAACCACATTACAACTTGTTGATCGCTCTGTTCATATACTGAGAGGGATAATTGAGGATATGTTGGTCCAGGTTGACAGATTCTACTACCTTGTAGATTTTATCGTCCTGGATATCCAACCCATTAGTGTTAGGAGCACTCAAATTCTCGTCATTCTTGGTCGCCCATTCCTTGTCACTTTAAAACACAATTATCAATTGCAGGAATGGTGTCATGAGTATGTCTTTCAGGATTATGACATTGGAGTTAAACATCTTTTTCAACACAGGCAGACGGTTAGAGGATGATGATAATTTACATAACATTAACATGATTGACTCATTCATGGAAGATAGGACACCTTTGTCCTTATCCTCTAACCCTCTAGAGATGTGTCTGGCCCACTCTCATGATTTCGATGATGACATGATTAGGGAGATGGTTGCCATGCTTGATACTGTGCCAGTACTTGAAGTTAACTGGTAGAGGCCACAATTTGAAGAATTGCCCTAAACCGAAGAAGTGTCTCTGCCGTCTAACCTCAAGGCACCGAAGCTTGACTTAAAGCCTTTGCCCTCTGATTTAAAATATGTTTATTTAGGTCAAGATGAGACATACCTGGTGGTGATCTCTTCCCACCTAGAGAAAGAATAGGAGAGTATGCTCATATCTACTCTCATTGAGCATAAGGGAGCCCTTGGATGGACAATTGCGGACCTAAAGGGAATTAACCCTTTGATTTGTACTCATCGCATTTATCTCAAGGATAATGTGAAGACCTCTCGACAATCACAACATAGATTAAATCCGAACATGAAGGAAGTGGTTAAAGCCAAGGTTCTTAAACTATTGGATGTGAGTATCAATACCCTATATCCGATAGTCAATGGATGAGTCCAACTCGGGTGGTTCCTAAGAAGTCCGGAATCACCAGCGTAGCCAATGCTGTTGGGACTCAAATATTTCATCATTTCCCCCATTTATATCGTGGTTTTATGAACATGAATCCACTTAATATTCTATTTTACTCATGTATGTGTTGCAAGGTGAATTTAAGTGCTTGGATTGAAAAAAGGTGTTAAAAGCATGAATTTGATGCTAAAAAATCACCAAGGCAAGGGATGGATCTTAGGAGACCAAGATTGAAGAATTCACATGCCAAAGATCCAAGAAAACTAAGTGAAGAATGAAGAAAATCGAAGATTTGAAGTGAAGAATCCTGAAATCATCCTGAAAAAGTGTATTCTGAAGCTCTGATGTCTATTTTGGAAACTGCGCAGCAGAAAATCTATTTTAAATAAATTGTGCAGCGAGAATTCTATTTTGGAAAACTGCGTATATTTGAGGCGATTTTTAGGGTTTTTCAACTTTGTACGAAAATTGGAGTTTCCTACTTATAAATATGGCTTCCTAGGGCATTCCTAAGGATCATTCAAGGCATCCCAAAGCAAGAATTAGGTTTTTAAAGAGTTTTTAATTTTATTAAAGTTCTATAAGTTGTTTTTTTTAAAGATCTTTTCTATTTGCATTTATTTCTTTCTTTTTATTTTTTTTATATTAATTATGGTTTTCTAAGTTCCTTCTAGCCCAAGATAGAAGGGAAGCACATGGGTTTAATATTTCGTTAAGTTATGATGACTGATTGTTTTAATGATGAGAAAATGGTATATGCATGATATTTATTATTTAGGTTTTGTTTTTTATCCTCTTGTGAGATCCATATGTTTCCATCATATGAGATCCACATTGATGGATAGGCTTACCCTGAATCAATCAGATTTAATGTTCCCAGTGTGAGCAGGGAATACTATGCAGGGAACACTATGCATGATGGTAAAGTTTCCATCCTATGTTTCCATCATAGGAATCAATTGAATCACACCTGGTTTAAAATCAATGTTCCCAGTGTGAGCAGGGAATACTATGCATGATGGTAAAGTTGATCTCTCAGGGTGTAGATGTTCACGTAAAGTCCGTGGTTGGTTTAACACATTCCTATGAACTTCATATTCATCCTTAAGAGGAGGATTGGGTTGATTTTCTCTGTTTTGATTTATAGTTAGATCTGACAGATTTGGATTTGGATTATCAACTGGGTCTGCCATGGAATCCAAGTGGTGTTGAGTACCTCTTCTAAGTGAATGATCAAGACCTGGAACTAGTCCCCCTTCGGAGGAGAGTCGATTATTTTTATCCCTACTCCAACGGGACATAAACCATAAACACCATACAACAAATACCACTAATTCAAATAGCAAGTATGATACTTAAAATAAAAATAAAAACTTAACCAACAACCCAGGCGGCAGGGCCGACCATGAGGGTTCAATCCACAAAGCAAAATAAATCAACAACCCAAGCGATAGGGCCGACCATGAGGGCTCAATCTACAAAGTGAAAATTAATTAATAACCTATGTGGCAGGGCCGACCATAAGGGTTCAGTCCACCAAATAAAAATAAATTAACAACCCAGGCGGTAAGGTCAAGCATGAGGGTTCAATCCACAAAGCAAAAATAAATCAACAACCCAGGCGGCAAGGCCGACCATGAGGGTTCAAACCATAAAACGAAAATAAAAAATAAATCAATAAAAGTAAAACTAATGCAGAAATTAAACTATGCTAATCTGGAAAATAGATTCAGCGGATGATCTTTGTGATCAAACAGTAACTGTAGGATAACCATAACACTTGGGTGATAAAATCCCAAGCAGGGCAACCTTAGGTCATAGTTAGTGCTTGAAAGACCCAACTGAATTTACTTTCAAAGAAAAAAAAGAAAAAAAATCTACAGAAAATTTGGAGGGTTAAGAAGAGAACTTACCTTAGCTATCTTGCACAGATCTAATCTATCTCAGTCTCTCCCTGACAACGGCGCGAAAAACTTGATTGCTTACCTCCAAGTGCAGAGGTTCGTAAGTAATATCTTGTGAATACAGGGTCGATCCCACAGTGAGATGAATTGCGAGAAGGAGAATATCAAATGTAAAACCAACTAAGTAATAAAAACTAAACTGATGATTTGATTTTGGGATTTTTGAATGGATGTAATTCAACTAAATTAAAATAACACCTAAGCTTCAAAGTTCCACACATAGGTTAATGTTCCAAAATCATTATGACTTGGATAACACAACTAGGATCTAAGCACTATGGTCAGCTTAGTTGGAAAATAAAACAGTTTAAATATTTTAATAAATGATATAAAATATTAGAAAATAATGGATTTGCACCATTGATATATATTCTCAAGCGTCAATGATTTTAAAAATTTAATATCAATGAGATAATGAAAATCAAAGAAATATAACAGGTTGAGAACCTCTCCTATCTAGGAAATCTGATTGATTCAGGGTAAGCCTATCCATCAATGTGGATCTCATATGATGAAAATATATGGATCTCACAAGAGGATCAAAAACAAAACCTAAATAGTAGATAACATACATATACTATTCTTCTCATCATTAAAACAATCAATCATCATAGCTTAAAGAAATATTAAGCCCAAGTGTTTCCCTTCTGGCTTGGGCTAGAAGGAACTTAGAAAAACATAATTAAAATTTTCAAAAAAAAAACAAGAAGAAAGAAATAAATGCAAATAGAAAAGATCTTAAAAAAACAACTTATAAAACTTTAATAAAATTAAAAACTCTTTAAAAACCCTAATTCTTGCTTTGGGATGCCTTGAATGATGCTTAGGAATGCCCTAGGAAACCCTATTTATAAGTAGGGAACTCCAATTTTCATACAAAGTTGAAAAACCCTAGAAACTGCCTCAAATATACGCAGTTTTCTAAAATAGACTTCTTGCTGCACAGTTTATTTAAAATAGATTTCCTGCTGCATAGTTTTCCAAAATAGACCTCAGAGCTTCAGAATACACTTTTTCAGGACGATTTCAGGATTCTTCACTTCAAATCTTCGATTTTCTTCATTCTTCACTTGGTTTTCTTAGATCTTTGGCATGTGAATTCTTCAATCTTGGTCTCCTAAGATCCATCCCTTGCCGTGGCGATTTTTTAGCATCAAATTCATGCTTTTAACACCCTTTTTCAATCCAAGCACTTAAATTCACCTTGCAACACATATATGAGTAAAATAGAATATTAAGTGGATTCATGTTCATAAAACTGAGATATAAATGGAGGAAATTATGCATTATTTGAGTCCCAATAAATGCCAACAACAAACTCGTGCCAACTAGAATTACTATTGGTTGGAGAATGTGCATTGACTGCAGGAAGTTAAATACCGTCACAAGGAAGGACCACTTTCCTTTACCCTTCATTGATCAAATTCTGGAAGGGTTAGCTGGTCATTCCTAATATTGTTTCCTTGACGAGTATTTGGGATATAATCAGATAGAGATAGCTCCTGAAGATTAGGAAAAGACTACATTTACATGTCCCTATGACACCTTTGCTTACAGAAGGATGTCATTCGAACTATGTAATGCCCATGCCACTTTTCAGTGATGTATGATGAGTATATTTTCTGATATGGTGGGGTAATATCTAGAGGTCTTCATGAACGATTTCTCTGTCTTCGGTCCATCTTTTAGCGAGTGCTTAGAGAGTCTTAAATGTGTGCGAAAAAGATGTGAAGAAAAGAATTTGGTACGTAATTAGGAAAAATGTCATTTCATGGTTCGTAAGGCAATTGTCCTTAGACATATCATCTCGTCCAAAGGAATCGAGGTTGATAAGGCAAAAATTGATCTTATATCTAACCTACCTCCACCCAAGAACATACGAGATGTGCGATCCTTCTTAGGACACGCCGATTTTTACAGACGATTCATAAAGGACTTTAGTCTCAGCTCTCATCCTCTATGTAATCTACTTCAAAAGGATGCACCATACGAGTAGACTGAGCAATGCCAAGAAGCTTTCACTAAGCTTAAAGGCATGTTAACTACTGCACCTATCATCCAGCCACCCAACTGAAGCCTTCCTTTCGAACTTATATGCGATGCGTCTGATTATGCTCTTGGGGCTGTTTTAGGCCAGAGAAAAGAAAAGAAGCCCTATGTTATTCATTACATAAGTAAGACTCTAAATCTTGCCCAAGTGAACTACTCGACTATGGAAAAAGAACTCTTAACCATAGTGTTCGCTTTGGACAAATTTATGTCCTACTTGATCAGATCCAAGATCATCATTTATACAGATCATGCGACGCTCAAGTATCTTCTTACTAAGAATGATGCTAAGTCCCGCCTGATAAGATGGATCCTCTTACTCCAAGAATTTGATTTAGAAATAAAAGATAAAAGGGGAGTAGAGAACGTAGTGGCTGACTATCTTTCCCGCCTTAATCTCTCTGATTCCCTTGAGACGGCACATATCAATAACATGTTCCCTGACGAACACTTGTTCAGAGTCTCCCAGTCACCTTGGTTAGCTGATATTGTTAATTATCTTGCCACAGGTTTCATACTGACACATTGGACTACGCAAGATAAGAAATTTTTTTTACCGAGGTGCGCAACTTTTTCTAGGACGATCCATATTTGTTTAAATATTGTTCAGACCAAATCTTAAGGAGATGTGTGCCAGACGATGAGCATCAGAGTGTCATCTCCTTCTATTACTCACAGGCCTGTGGTGGTCACTTTTCTGCTAAAAAGACAACGGCCAAGATTTTGTAGTGTGGCTTTTACTGGCCCACTATGTTCAGGGAAACTCATAAGTTTTGCAAGGCTTGTGAGCATTGTCAGAAATTAGGAGCATTGTCCCATCGAAATATGATGCCCTTGAACCTCGTTCTCATCATAGAGGCATTTGATTGCTGGGGCATCAATTTCATGGGACCATTCCCTCAATCCTTTGAAAATCTATACATTTTGCTCGCCGTAAACTATGTCACTAAATGAGTCGAAGTGATTCCGTGCCGGAACAATGACCATCGCACGGTCATTAAATTCTTAAAAGAAAACATCCTTTCTCGGTTCGGAACGCTTCGAGCCATTATTAGTGATGGGGGCTCACACTTTTGTAATAGACCATTCGAGCGTTTAATGAAGAAATATGGTATCTCTTATAAGGTGAGCACTCCATACCACCCACAGACAAGTGGGTAAGCTGAGATTTCCAATAAGGATATCAAACACATCTTGGAGAAAAGGGTTAACCATGACCGTAAGGATTAGTCAATGCAAATGACCGATGCCTTATGGGCTTACCGTACTGCATTGAAGACCCCTATTGGAATGTCTCCCTTTAGACTTATTTATGGGAAGGCTTGTCACTTGCCTGTGGAGTTGGAACATAGAGCCTACTGGGCGATCAAAAATATGAATTTCAATCTGGACAACGCTAGCTCACTGCGCAAACTTCAATTGAATGCACTTAAAGAAATCCGGAACGATGCGTAAGAGAACTCGAGAATTTACAAGGACAGGATGAAGGTGTATCGTGACCAACATATTCATCGAAAATCATTCATGCCAAGTCAGAAAGTGCTTTTGTATGATTCTCGATTACATCTCTTTCCGGGTAAGCTCCGATCTTGTTGATCTCCTAGTCTAATGGAGGTATAGGTAGGTTTATTGCTTTCATAAGACTAGGATAGTTTTTTTTTTTTGTCATTATAGGTTAGTCGGCTTTATGCCGTTAGGTTAGTTTGCTTTCCAGTTGGTTTAGGATAGTTTGGTTTTATTGGATTAACTCTCGTGTCGAGCCGCCTTCACGTTGAAATCTCTTTGAGAAAAAACCGCTTAACTCCGTCATCAGGTACTATCTTTCCATCACTTCTCCTTTACTTTCGTTATCTCACATGCATTGCATGCTTATCTCTTTTACATTGAGGACAATATAGATTTTAGGTTGGGGATGGGAGATTAGGTTACCTATTCAGTGTTTTCTCAGTCTTGAGCAAAAATTGTGAAAATTTTTAAACTTTTTTGAAAATTTTTATGAATTCAAAGTGATTTTGACGACCATCTTTGATTTAGAAGTATAAGATATGTAATATTGGATTCAACTATTTTTATATTTCACAGTTAAGTTCGAATTGCTAATCCATTATTAGAAGTTTTAAACATTGATTAAGTTATGATTTCACATGTCACATCTAGCTTACACATTAAGGTTTTAGTTCGATATTGAATTATTAACCTAGTAATCACTAAGCATGGAAGGAACCAACCTGGGGAATTTGTCCATCATGTTCAAAGAAAAAATAATAATACCTAGCTACAAAATAGTTGTCTTCGGCAAGGGTTGGGCGAATGATCTTCACCGTGGGTTTGCTCTTCCCCTCCTTGGCTTTACCTTTAAAAGGTTGACATAGCGTGAAAGCCATCAATGGAAATATCAAAAGTTGGAAGAATGAAAAGTTGAACTATAAGGCAAGTTTTGCTTTAGGTTATGGTTATCCTGAATGCTTTTGTGATTATCAATGTTATCATGAAAATAAAGAATTGATTCTTAGATTGTGATGAGCTTAGGTTTCACTATACACCAATGGAACTCGATGTTTAAGATTGTTCTAATTAATGGATTAATACTTTGAACTTGACTATGAAGTTTATCGTACGCTTGAGTCTAGGAGAAAGCAATGCCCAACATTCATGAATCTTAGAATTCTATTGACTGGATTGTTGTTCAAAAATCACTTGAGTTCATAAGAATTGTCCCGTAATTCTTAAATTATTTTTCACATACTTTGCTCGGGACTAGCAAAATGCTGGTTGGGGATTGTGTTGAGGGTCAAATATTGCATATTAGACCCCAGTTATTACCTGATTTTACCTACATGATAATGTTTAATGCTCTATTTTAATCGTATTTTTGCTGCAAGGTGAATTTAAGAGCTTGGACTGAAAAATGGTGTTACAAGCATGGATTTGATGCTCCAGAATCACCAAGGCAAAGGACAGACCTCAGGGGACCGAGATCAAAGAATTTACATGCTAGAGATCTGAAAAAAATCAAGCAATTGAAGTCCAAGAGGCCTAAAAGTCGTCCTGAATGCAAGATCACAGGGTTCCCACCATCTGTTCAGTGCGAAACTTTATATCTGGCCTGAGGACCATAAAGTAACCGTACACGTTGAAATTCAGCCCTTTGGATCATTGTGGAAGTCGCCAAACGGATAGATTAACACATAAAACTCTGATCTGGGGCCCACCCGATATCTGGATATGCTTCAATTTTGGTCTCAGCCCCTTACATACGATGACAAAATGGATGGACAGAGTGGATTTCGTCTATACATCACGATGGGACCCACCTAGAGGGTGCAGGTGTGCATAGCACACGTGCACACGCCGTACACCGCATTCCACAAAGTCGATCAGCGTGCGCTGACCGACTCAAATCTCTTCTTGCGCTAAGACGTCCACTGGACTCGCCGTGCACCACTGGTTTTGAATAGTGGGCCCCACCCATCATCCAAACGGCTGATCCGGACTGTTCGTATGCTCCAGAGGAGGGGTAAGACCCTAGCTAAGATGGCCTTTTGGCCCCATGCACACGTACACAGGTGGATTATCGGAAAACGCAGGCATGAATGATGAGTTGATTTGATACAGTGGACCACACAAAAACTCGACCAAAACCACTCCTTTCCGACTGGTTTTTCGTCAGGAATCTAATGAATGAGGTGGATTTATCAGAAAACATCACCGTGGGGCCCATCGAGCATTCCAGCGCAGTCCCATACGTAAGGTCGTGCGTCCAACAGATCCGGCCTCCGTGGGCCTTTGTTTGATCACAATCAAGGTCAGATCGATAATTTAGACCGTCCAAAATATAGAAAAGGGGGTCTTGACCCTTCTTACAGAGATAAAATGGACGGCTTGGATGGATTCTTCCCCGAAACTCAATCTAAACGTGGGTCACCTTGGTTTCACTGCGCACGCTGCCTTCTTGTTGCGTAAACCAAGTTCCACCGACTTTAGCAGCACGAACCACCCATTTGCTCTCTATAAAAGGGAGAGAGAAAGAGAGAGCTAAAATCTTTGGGACGTGAGGAGCAAGAAAGAAAGAGAAAGTGAGGAGGGGTGGTTCAAGACAAGAGTTTGCTTTCTTTTTCTTCATTCTTTTGTTATTTTCTTTAAGAGTCTTTAGCCTAATCATGCATATGATTGTTTAAAACTCTTAGCTAGGGCTAAGAGGTGAAGCTTGTAGTATGATGGGAGACTTTTCTTTATGCCTTTTGATTCAAGTTTAAGTTGAACAGATTTTGATTTTAGTTTGATTATAAGGAATGCCTTTAGTTTTTAATGGTTTGTTGTTACTTAAATTACAATGGATCTTCGATAGCTTTGAGCATACTCTTTGTTTTATTATGATTATGAAATTAGGAATCTTGTTGTTTACTATCGCCCCTTAGACATGGTTGGATGACGGAACCTCCTAATGTTCGTAACTCTCTTAGATGGATGTGGATTGGTTAGTTCTGTTGTTTGCTTTGTCTCATGGGCATGGCCTTGTGATGGAATCAAGTCTAATTCTCATACCTCTTATCCATTGATGACTAGATCAAAGGATGTTCATAATTATTTTTAATGAAGTATCTTCCATCTGGATGAGAATAGGACTCTGAATCCAGTTGTGTTTGTGAATCAAGCATAGATCTCCCTGATTGCTACAAGTGGATCCTTGGCAGCCTAGTTTCCCACCTTTGAATTTTACAAGTTTTAGTCTAATATTTCACCATTATTTTCTTAAAATTTTCTGATTTAGATTACATCTTAGTCTAATTCTAGTTCGAGTTACTTTCAGAATTCATACAAGGTTTAGTCCCCGTGGATTCGACCTCGGTCTTACCGAGATTATTACTATATCGTAACCCTATACTTGGGGTGGTGAACAGTCTGATCTTAAGAAATATCATCTAATTGCTATTAAACGCATAATCAGATATGTCGCAAGTTCTGCTAATTTTGGTCTATGGTATTCACGTGATACAAATGTACAACTTGCTGGGTATACAGATGCTGACTGGGTAGGAAACATCGATAATAGAAAATCTATCAATGGTGGATGTTTCTATGTAGGAAATTGTTTAGTTTCCTGGTTCAGCAAGAAATAAAATTGTGTATCACTATCTACAGCTGAAGCTGAATATATAACGGTAGGTAATGCTAGCACCCAGTTGATTTGGATGAAAAGGATGTTAGCTGATTACGGGATTGCGTAAGATACTATGATATTATACCGTGATAACTCAAGTGTTATTAATATTTCAAAAAATCTCATTCAACATTCTTGTACGAAACATATCGACATTCGATATCATTACATTCGAGAATTAATTGAGGACAAGAGCATTTCATTAGAATACATTCAGATGGAAAATTAGCTTACGGACATTATGACCAAACCGCTTGACAGGAATAGATTTTCTAAATTAAAACATGATATTGGTCTGTGCACTTTTAATTAATTAAATCATGTTGTTTATGCATTTTTATTATTTATATGTTTATAAGTTTAAAAAAAAATGCAAAACATATAATTTTAAAAATTTTTAAAATATATTTGAAATTTTCTAATTGCACGATCGGTCGAGCACGTCCTCGACTAGTCGAGCTTCGACGAGTCGAGGACCATACTCAACTGGTCGAAGTGCGCGGGTAAGCCTCTAAAAAGAGGGGAAAACCCTTTTCTTCCTCATTTCACCCTTCTTCCTTAACTAGCCTTTGCTCGACTTGCCAAACCCATCTCCAAAGAGTCTTCGTAAGTGATTTATTTTCAATTTTTTTTTCTAGATTTGGGTTCATTTTTGCAAGTTATTCTTCATTTTGTGATCGATTTGAGATTTACCTCCTTTCCATAGAGGGTTTTTGCCCAAAAATATGATTTAAGCCAAACCCATCTTTAATGTATTCTTTTGCAAACTCTACATGGAGCATCGATCTAAGAGGAATGCTACACGCAAGGGCCCTAGCGGCTCCTCCTCCCGGACGACTCCAGTTAGGGTGAGAACCCTGAGAGCTCCCGAAGAAAATTCGGAGCATGTAAAGGATCTTCACACTAGAAATATTATTATAGAAAGAACTGTGAATATTGATCACATTGCTCCATTCAAACTCATGCCTATTTTGTCTGCTATTGTTTGGGAAAATATTCTGGGTTGGGGCGGAACGGTATACCGCTCCATAGGAGAGCTGTCTCTTGATAATCTTACATTCTCTCTTAATTTTAGAGAAAGGACAGTTCCGGTTGGTAGGCATCTAATCTCAGGATTGCTTGATGTGAATGTGAATGATGAAGGCATACCCATTGCCCCACTTACTGATAGAATGTTTGAATCTAACCGTAGGGATATTACCCATAAACTATGTTGGTTTAATGCCGAATGGAGTTCTGGTAATGCTCTCCATGCCACCCAGATGATTCCAAGATTCAGGATCATTCATCGGATTTTTACATCGAATGTGTACCTTCGTTTCAGGAATAAGTCTGAACTTACTCCCTTTATTACTCATGTTCTTCACGCCGTTGCTTTTGGCATTCCTATCTGTCTTCCCTCATTGATTTGCTACTTGATTATCTGATTTCGTATTCATCTGGGTCATGGTTCCATACTATTTGCATATCTCATGACAACTCTTGTTATCCATTGCAACGTTGTCATTCCATCGACTGAGGCACCTGAGGCAGTCCTACCTTTTGATAATACGAATATTCACAAGATGAACCTGACATATCTTCGTAGCCAGAGAGATGAGGATGAAGAAGAAGAGGTAGAAGCACCATTACCTGAGGAAACATCTATGGATGATATTTTTGCAGAACTGGAATCGGATGATGAAGCTGATCCTGAGTATCAACCATGTCAGGTTGATGATCGGCTTAAGACTTTAGAAAAAAAAAGGTTGTTGAGTTAAAGGTATCACAAGACAATCTGGTTGAAAGTTATAAATTTTTCATGAAATATATGCATAAATACTTTCATCGCATTACTAAAGAACTTCACTAGATCGACCCATCTATACCTCATCCATGCTCTTCTTCTGGATCTGATTAGGTTGATGTCATTTTATTTTATGCTTGGGTTGTATAACTTCATACTATGTGTATTGGATGATAACTCTCTCAAACTCCTATCTTATATCCTTGTTGATGACTTTATGTTAACTCTTAATTACCATTCTTTATGCATTTTTGGTCTTATTGGTCTACTATTTCTGCTGTGATTTATTGATTTTAATCACATGAGTATTCTTCCCTGTGTCATTTTGTGACAAAAGGGGGGAGATATTTCTAATTTGATAAGTTGATTTAATGAGTTATGCATTATGTTAAATGTTGATATATTGATATATGGATGGTTTGTTGGGAGTTTTGTATTGGAAATGTATTATTTGTCATAACATAGGATAATCTCACATTGAGGGGAGTAAATTTTGCTAATTTAATAGTGCTGCATCTTCTACAAACATAGAAATCAAGCTAACAGTATGGATGTTGTTATGCTAAGTGTTTTGTCACGAATTGGACAAAGGGGGAGAATGTAAGTGCTATAATATATACAACATACTCTTGTTTATCAAATTTCGATGAGACAAAATAACTTATGATATGGTTCATACAATGTGAATCAAGATGAAAAGTTCATCTTTAAGAGATTCAAGATGGAAAGTTCACCTTCAAGAGAATCAAGAAGATGGAAAGTTCACCTTCAAGAGATTCAAGATGGAAAGTTCACCTTTAAGAGAATCGAGAAGATGGAAAGTTCACCTTCAAGAGAAGCAAGATGGATGAAGAAAATTCGAGTTCTACTAAAGACTAGTAGAAGTTCAAACTCCTACTTCAAGCTCTATTAAAGATTCAAGAACAAGTTCTGAGAAGTTCAAGCTACTTCAATGTTCAGTCTTTTCAGGTATAATAGACCTTAAAAAGACCTTAGGCTTAGGTCCTTTCAAAACATAATCATATATGAGTTTTTATATTTTGGTTAGGCTTAAGTTTGACTAGTCTAGGCCTTGATTCGACTAGTTTAAGCTGTGATTCGATCAATCTAAGATAATCTTCGACCAGTCCAAGTTTGAAATCCAAAAAATAAATATTTTTGGTGTTTTCTCAACCAGTCGAGCAGACTGCTCAACCAATCGAAGAGGGACCTTCGACCAGTCGAGGGTTACTCGACTCGAAGTCCAGCAACCATATTTTGGCACCCTCGACTAGTCGAAGCCCATGCTTAACAAAGCGAGCAGGGCCTTCGACCAGTCGAAGAACCATTTTATCCGATCGTGCCCAAAATTTGAAATTTTGTTAGATCTTAAACGAGTCGAATGAGACCTTAGACAAGTCGAAACAACAACATTTCTAACTATAAATAGAGACGTTCTCTCATTCCAAAATTATTCATTTAAGCTAAGAAAAGCCTTCACTAAGAGAGAGAGAGAAGAGAGAGGAGAGAGAGAGAGAGAGAGAGAAGTCTCCACTATCTTCAAGCTATTGCATGGTATTTTAATATTTTTGTTTAAATAGTTTTTATTTTAATTCCTTGATCTCTTTTTATGAATCTTATTTTTAAAGAGTAATTGCTCTTCTTTGAAATCTTGAAGAATTCAAAGTAGCCTTTGGTTTGATTTAATTTAAAATCAATTTAGAACTTATAACCCTTGTTTGTATTATTAGACATTGAACATTATTCTTCAAGCAAAGCGGTTTTACAGGCTACATCAAGAATGTCTTCAATGCGAAGATAAGTATATTTCTATTCTTTGTATTTTGGTTTCTTTGAGATAGCCAGAAAATCTCATGTGTTGGTTTTGACTGTGATAGTCAGAAAATCTCAGTGTGGGGTTTTTGTTTGTGATAAGCCCTTTAAAATTACAATTGTGTAAGTGTTTAAGGTGAACCTATGAAAACCTCATTTTTAGTGAACGCCAATATCACGTGGGTTGTGATTATTGGGAGTGGAGTAGGTGTGACTAGTTGAGAACAGTTGGTGTATACACCGAACCACTATAACTCCTAGTGTTGCGGTGAATGTTTAATTTTTGTATCCGTGGTGAATGATTATAAATTATTTCTGCACAAGTGGTGAATGTTTGTAATAGATATGTTTATTATCTCTTGCTTGGTTTGAAGTCTTGATCCTTACAAACGTTCGTGAAATCAGGTGTTGTCCTACTTAAAACTTTATTTTTTGTATAAGGTTGTCCTAAGAACTAAGTTTGAATCAATTTTTCAATACTAGTGCTATTGAGATTTCTGTTTTATTCTTATTTATTTATTATTTTAGTACTTTAATTTTTTATTTAACATAGTCCTATTCCCACCCCCCCGGGACTGTTAAGCTCGTTTTTTTCACAAGCAATCTATTTGGAAGAAATCCGGCGTATCTTGTTAGCTTGAGTCATCGGAAATGACGTGGACCGATGAAACCTGACAGCATTGAAATTTGTTGTGCCTTCACCACAGACGATCCACACTCAATTATAATTAATTTATAAGGAACTTATATATTGATTGGTTTCGGGTTGGGTCGGGCAACCCAAGACTTAACCCAAGCCCAACCCATGTTTCATCGGGTTGGTGTTTGTATGGCCCATGCCCAAGACCAAACCCGATACATCCTACCCAACCCCAACCCAATGTCGGGTCGATCACGGGTTGGTCGGGTTAAACCCGCGCCCAACTTTCATCCCTACTCAGCCATGGTATTATAACTATCCTTCGGTGATTTTAGAGAAATTTCTTGATATAAACTTCACTTTTAACCCACCATCTTTTTTAAACATACAAAACTTTAATTTTCAATTCTAAACTAGTGTTGTACACATTGAGTATTTTTTGACAAAAATACCCACGTCCTGTAAATTTCAGTTTTAATTGAGAAGGCTTTTTAAACTTCCAATACTTTACTTTTCATTTTAAAAGTTTATAGGTTTTTTTGAATGAGAATACTCTTACTACTACAAACCAATTTTCTGAAATCTTCTCCTCTCTTGCTATTTTTTCCTGAAATTGTATTCTCTTCTATTTCTAAACTTTCCCTTCCTGCCATACTACAAACTCTCATTTCATTTTCTTCATTTATTTTGTCAAACCCCACTTCAAACTTTTCTTCATCTTATACCACATTCTTACTTCATTTTCTTTTCTCACCCTTGCTTCGCTTTCTACATTTTCTTTTGTCAGTCTCCACCTCAAACCTGTTACATTGAAAAGGGATTTGAGAGATGGAAAATAAAGAAAATGACACCTTCATCTAATAAGCCACGCATTACATGTATAATTAAAGAAATTCCCTTAAAATCTAAACCCTAATCAATTATTACATGTACTCAGTCAATTTATACTCTATCAATTTGCACCTCTTTAAACCCTAAATCCTAAAAAATTATACTTGCATGAATTTTCAGTCATTTGCATGACTTGTCAATTAATTTCACAGAGTTGTCGGTCATTTGCATGACTTGTCGGTCAATATCACCGGGTTCTCTATTAATTTTAGTGAGTTACCGATCAATTTACCCAGTGCATCCGGACGTATGACAATAAGATATGATACAGAGCTTTCCCTTTGAGTCTGAGTCATTCCAATGATCCAAACCATTTATATGATGTTTCTAATCTTGTACGATAGGTGGACAACAAATAAAACATCTCAGTTGGATTACTTCAACCGTTTGATAATTTGGTTCTTTCGCTTTGAACATGAATGGTCGCTGTAATTCTTGTATAATCAACAGTTGGAAATATTCCATCTGAGAGATAAACGATCCATCATCGGAAAAGGGCCAAAACTAATGTCTCATGTAATACGTCCGGATGTATTGGAGCACACCTCTTTATGTAAGAGAAATGCTCCCGTGCTCTAATACAGTTGATCCTATATGCATTTAGTTTCATTGGACACTAATAAACTTGGATCCATTGATCTGAACTGTCCATTTAGTACAGAACACATTTCATAGGCAATGATGCAAAATTCGTACTGATTGGATAATCCAATCCATCCTAGATTGGGCTTTTATTTATTTATTTATAGCCTCATTTTTTTCCAAGCCATGTATGGGATAACTATGATTGCCTAAAAAAAACTGTTTCTTTTTAATCATAAGACATCCATGATGGACGGTAACAAATAGATGGATCAAATTGTTGATTGGACCTATTTTCTGTAAATGATCTTGACCATCCAATAAGGACCATTGATCTAATGGTTAATATTTTTCGGATTGGTGTGATGCCTTCATGCATGGTTTCCCATGAAATGTGAAATGGACCTACTAAATAGGTTAGATTAGTGGATTACAGTGCACAAACGCCCGAATGCAGTTAAATGGAATTAGTAGCATTAAACGCTCTATTTCTGCCACTCTCAGTCACATGTGGGTAAGGCCCATGACCATGGGCCCACTTTGACATATGTGTTGTATATCCACATGGTCCATCAGTTTTTCCAGCTTATTTTAATGCAAGATCCCAAAAATGAAGCACATCCAAATCTCAAGTGGACCACACCACTGGAAACAGTGGTCACTGAACACCCACCGTTAAAAATATTAATGAACATCCACCAATTTTATTATTATTATTATTTTTCAAATTCACTTATTTTGGGGTGTCCCACTTTTTTCATGGATTATGCTTCTAGACAATTGAAATTCTGACACAAAACAGTGACCCCGCATGCAGAAATTGTAGAATACGCTTTTTCCACAAAAGTTGGAATGCGGTCTGTCATGCATAGAGCTGTACACGATCGAGTCGAGTCGAGTCGAGTATTGCCCTACTCGTACTCGACTCTTAACTACCGACCGCTGCTCGTACTCGGGCTCTACTCGGCCGAGTAGCATGACCCCCTGCTCGTACTCTACTCGCCCGAGTACGAGCCGAGTACGAGTAGTAAACGAGTCGAGTCGAGGCCGAGTTTTCGAGTCGAGTCCGAGTACGACACACGAGTTGAGCACCGAGTGCGAGTTTTCGAGGCGAGTTCGAGTCCGAGTCTGAATTTGAGCCCAATTCGAGTAGGGTTTTCGAGTAATGAGTTCGAGCTTTGAGCCAAGTTCAAGTTATAAATTGAAATTAATTTGAATTTCAATTCGATTGTCAATTGAAAAGTTAAACGAAACAAAATATAAATATATAAAATGCACATATTATACATAATTACATTAACGTATTTACATAATTACATTACATTGTTCAAAATGACAATTTATAACTAATAACCTATATAAGATGAGTGTCTTCCTGTTCCTGTATTGTCATCTGATCCATCGGAACTGCTATCTATTTTTTCATATACAAATTGATTCACTTCCTCTGAGTCAGAAGGTGAAGAGATTTTTCCTTCGTGCTCTTCTACACTTTCAACTAGATTTTTCAAACTTGCTTTATGTGAAGAATTGTATGTAGTACCCAATGCCCTATAAAATTCACCGAGACGAGTCAGAAATTTCAATTTGCTACTCTTTCTTCTTCTTATTTGTCGTACTCGACGAGTAACTTGACCCTGCTTCAACATCGTGTTTGTCTTTGACTCGAATATCGCTGAAGTCTAGAAGCATCTTCCATACGGCGTTTATGGCGATTGGAATTGTTCTTCCTCCAAAGCTTTTAATCTGGCTTCCTCCTCTACATTTTTTGTGGATGTCATTTGTGTACCAGATCCAGAAGCAGAAGGTTTGGATGGAGTGGAAGGCTTTCTATTCGAATCTAACAGGGCTTGAAAAAGAATTGGACATCCTTAGGGGCATGGGGGCATGGTTTTGCATCACCACCTCGACATGACAAGTGTAGGCGAAAACGATTAGTCTTGTGCACAAAACTTTGCGCCACACAAACCACACTTAATCTTTGTTTTTCCAGACCGTGGCGGTGATTCAACTAGGGAAGCATAGTCCCAAATGTTTGTCGATGGCTCAGATGACGACATATCTACATTCAATTTTTAATAAAAAATCAGAATATTGATAAATAAATTGAACTTGATATAGCAACAAAAGAAAGCAATATAAATGTATCAAAATTCAAAAATAAAAGTAAATGAACAGGCATATGTAAATAAATATCAATGATTCAAAGTCTTCCAAACCACATTCCTCGTGTTTGCAGTTGCAGTGAAATAATATTACAGATCATTCAACATTCAGCCAAAAAATTGAAAATCGAAAATAATTACTGATCTGTAGGTAGAGACTCATCACGAATCTCAATCTCCTCTTCTTCATCATCATCATTCATATCTCCTCCCATATCGGGCGCAACCAATCTTGCGTACAAATCAATGCTTCAACTGTGTTTGGCGGAAAGTGAGCTTCGATACTTGCTCACAACCCTGCTCCCTGTGCTGAA